>MDKH01028827.1:0-64175 GCA_005239495.1 Nicotiana undulata | reverse complement strand
CGGGCATTTCTTGAGTTACTACTTGATGTTTCCCCCTTGCCGGGTGTTCTGAATTGCGTATTTTCACTATACTGTACTCCTCGCCATTTATCTGTTATTGTTTGGTGAGGAAGAGTGTAAAGCACGAAGGGTGATGCCGTGTCATGATACTTGATTTCATTGCATAGTGAGGAAGAGTGTAAAGCACGAAGGGTGATGCCGTGCCATGATTTTATTGATTATAAGCACGAAGGTAAATGCCGTGCCATGATTTTATTGATTATAAGCACGAAGGTAAATGCCGTGCCATGATTTTATTGATTATAAGCACGAAGGTAAATGTCGTGCCATGATTTATTGTACATTGCATTGTGAGGAAGAGAGTAAAAGCACGAAGGGTGATGCCGTGCCATTGTTTACTTTTCTGACATTTATACTTGTTTCGTTGTCGATTTTGTTGGATTGTTTCCCTGGTTCACTTCTATCTGTCAATTAGACTGCTTTATTTCACTTGTTTTCCCCCTTTTTTTTCTCCCGTATCCCTCACTTGCTTGCTTATCCCTTGGCTTGTATTTTCCCTGTTACCTGCTGCAGATTAGAACAGGTTATCGTTATTGTCAAGTCTAGCCTCGTCACTACTTCGGCTGAGGTTAGGCTCGGCACTTACTTACTATATGGGGTCGGTTGTACTGATACTACACTGCACTTCTTAATATTATGCAGATCCCGTACCCGGACCCAGTGGACCGCATTGAGGGAGTCACCTTCAGTCTACCCAGAGCTTCAAGGTATACCCGCTGGCGTTCGTGGGCCTTGGTGTCTCTCCTACATTTGGGTTTCCTCATTGTCTTGCCTTTTTTTTCTAGTTCTAAGACAATTATATATTTCTTTCAGACTTTGTATTTACCTCTCAGTTAGTTAGTTCGTGAGGTTGTGACACCCCGGTTTTGGGATATTTGCGATGTTGTTACCTTTATCATTTTATTATTCGTTTTGGGAATATTATTACTTTTCTGTTGTAAAAAAAAACTTTTCAAGTGATTTGGAAGTGTGCGGTAAAGGCTGAAAGTTAAGGAAATTGAGATATTCCAGTAGAGGTTGAAAGCTAAGAAATTTAAATACTGTTACGTGTGTTATTAAGGCAGTAATGTTGTATACGTTGGCTTGTCTAGCGGGTTCAACGTTAGACGCAGTCACGGCCTGAAAGGTGGGATTTCGGGTCGTGACAACTCTATTCCGGGTAAATTTACAATAAGATCGTATTGCAATTTAACTTTTCTTTTATAACCGCGCGAAGCACAGACAAATTTACTAGTATATGTATAAAGTTGGAGCAATAGGAGATGAGTTGGCACATCTTTTCGGCCAATGATCCTATTTATTTATTTTCTCCTTTTTTGACTTATTTTCCTTTTCCATATTTGTGTGTTATTTTCTTATACAATAAATATCCACCCATTAGTGAAAGAAATGGTCCCAACAATGAATGGTACGGACCGCTACAACCTTTCCTATTCTACAATATGGTCCATTACTGCTATATGATAGTGATAATATATGTTAATAATGATAAAGTGAAGATGTATATCCACAAGGATGATAATTTGATACTGAAGAAACTCGAATAGCAAATGAAGATCAACAAGAGGTGTCTACTCTCTTTTTTTTTCCAAGAATTTCTGTCTGAATTTACAAGTTAATGATAAGTTTAGTTTGTGACACCATTATTTATCTATTACTGTCACGACTCAAATCGAATAAAGGTCGTGATGGCGCCGGACACCACTGTCAGGAAAGCCAACACCAAAAAGTTAATTAAGTCTTTATTTTAATATTCTTGAAATCATTCCTTTTCATTATATTAAATAATAATTACAAACTTCTACTGAGTAAACAATAATATCTTTAACAAATTTAAATAATGAATAAATCCCGAGTTATCACATTATCCGGTGCCTCAAGTGCATGAGCAATTTCTAGGAAATAAATGAAATACGATAACCGTCTGAAATACATATAGGACAGTAGGAAAAATACAACACAATACTCTAAAGGAGACTCTGCTGGCTGTGAGTCGTCTCGAGAGGTGCAACTCACCTAAGTCTCCATATCAACCATGCCGTTGCGCCAAGCTAGACCACTAGACGTTCGTGTGCATGTGCAACAAAATGCACAACAAGTGTAGTATGAGTACGAAAATAACATGTACCCAGTAAGTATCCCGCCTAACCTCGAAGAGGTAGTGACGAGAGGTCGACTTTGACACTTACTAGAGGTCAAATTAATATAAGTATATGTGATGCTAAGCATGGATGTCATAATTAAATAACAAATAACTCAAAAAGTGATCACTCCCTTTCATAAGTAAAGTTCAATTTCCGTCATTTCAGTTGACGGTTTATATTTCAAGGAAATTAAGCAGCTCAAATCACGAAAAGTTCCAAGCAAATAGCATGTGCAAATAATGCCGAGGTCATACGACCCGATCCAACATAAATGTAAATTGTGCACTACCGAAGGGTCGAACGACGCGAACCATAGATGCATCTATTACCACGATCACGAATCATCAGTTGGACGTGGTCGAATATAAATAATAGAGTTACCTCGCTCTCGAATCATACATGCGACATTGGTACTCATAGATACACATATTCAAACAGTCAATTCAAACTTCATCAGGAAAATAATTACCCAAGAAAATGACAATTTCTCTTTTAATGGTCAAGAAGATGGTGTTTAATATTTTTAGAAATTCATTTACCAAATTCGATAGGATTTAAGCATTTTAAGTTTATCAGTAAAATTACAAGTATGGCAAGTAAGGCATGCTTTTGGGTCCTAGACTACCCGGACATAAGCATAACAGTAGCTACGCACGGACTCTCATCACCTCGTGCGTACGTAGCCCCCACAAACAGTAGCACATAATTAATTAATCCACCTATGGGGACAATTCCCTCTTACAAGGTTAGAAAGTAGACTTACCTCGCTCGGAAGTTCCATAACCGGCTTCAAAGCCGTTCCGATGAATCAAATCTATGCACCTCGCTCCAAAACTAGCCAATAATTATGCAAACTCATAAATGTATACTCAATTACTCATAAAAATTCATTTCATAACAATTTCTAACCCCAACCCCAAAGTCGATAAAATCACCCTCGGCCCACGTGCCCGGATTCCGAAATTGTTTGAAGATAAGGTGTACCCATAACCTCACGAACTCAAATATATAATTTATCCTCAATTTCATGCCCAAAATCGTGGTCAAAATCCAATAATACCAAATTTTTAGGTTTTCCTCAAAATCCCAAATTTCTACTAATTTCCATGTTAAAGCATATACACAATCGATGTATTGAACTCAAACTAGTATAAACCACTTACCTCATGCTCGGTGGTGAAAATGGCACCTCAAAGTTTCTCCAAAGTCGGCTCCCATGGAAGAAATGGGGTTGAAATGAGCCAAACCCCCGATTTAAAGAACCTCACTGCCTCCAGCATTTCCGCTTCTGTGGTTCCACAGGTGCGGACACACTACCGCATCTGCGGTCCTTCACCAGGCTCTCCTTTCCGCTTCTGTGCCTCGCCTACTGCAGGTGCGGTCCCGCTTCTACGGCAAGATGACCGCATCTGCGATCCCAGCCTAGCCTATCCACTTCCGCTTCTACGGCACCAAGGTCGCTTAAGAGGCTCTGCACCTGCGGACAAAACCTCGCAAGTGCGATTACACTAGATACCAGCAGCCTTAGCCTTTCTCAAATTCCCAATTCGATTTGTTAACCACCCGGAATCCACCCGAGGCCCCCGGGACCCCGTCCAATCACACCAACCAGTTCCAAAATATAATGCGGACCTTCTCGCGGCCTCAAATCACATCAAACAATGCTAATACCATGAATCGCACTCCAATTCAAGCTTTATGAACTTTGAAATTTCAAACATCTACATTTGATGCTGAAACCTACCAAATCACGTCCGATTGACCACAAAATTTGCACACCAATCATATTCAACATTACGGACCTACTCCAACTTCCGGAATCAGAATCCTACCCCGATATCAAAACTTTCACTTCCGGTTCAACTCCTCAAAACCTTAAAATTTCTGACTTTAGCCAACTGACTCCAAAATGACCTACGGACCTCTGAATCCACTTCCGGACTCGCTCCTAATACCATAATCACCATACGAAGCTATTCCCAGACTCGAATTCCCAAACATACATAGATAACACTAAAACACACTTCAACCCAAATTTATGAACTTCTCCCGAAATGTCAACTTCCGGAATAGACGTCGAAACACTCCCAGGTCATTCAAAATCCAATCCGGACATACGCCCAAGCCCAAAATCATCATACGAACCTGTTGGAACCTTCAAATCATGATTCTGAGGTCGTTTACTGAAAAATCACCACCTAACCAATTCTTTCAACTTAAAGCTTCCGAAATAAGAATTCTCTTTATAAATCAACTCCAAAACCCTCGGAATTCAACTGCGACCATGCGTACAAGTCATAATACCTGAATTGGAGTTGTTCGTGGCCTAAAACCGCCAAACAGTGCATTAGATATCAAAACGGTCGGTCGGATCATTACAATTACTTTGATGACTCTGTGGTTAGCTAGCTTGAAGTTTAGCTTGGATATTACGTTCCAATATCTCCAAGTAATTCTTTTGCTCTTTGTCTTTCTTTCATTTTTTATTTTTATAACGACCTGGCCGGTCGTTCAGTGGAATTAGCTCCCGTTATTTCTGTTTCTGCCTTGTCATGCTTTATTTAGTTTGTTTATGATATGTTGGGGTAGGTTGGTTCGGGTTTGTAGTTGGGCTCCCTCTTAAATTATGCTTATAGTTGGAAAAGTCAACTGGGAGTTGAATACTTGGTAGACAATCTCGGAATGCAGATTTTATGGCTCGGATAGCTTCGTTAGGTGATTTGGGACTTAGGAGTGTGTTCGGAATGTAGTTTTGAGGTCCGGTACAAAATTAGGCTTGAATTGGCAAAATTAGTTTTTGGCGATTTCCGGTCGGCAATGAAAAATAGCTTATCGGGGTCGGAATGGAATTCCAGAAGCTGGGGCAGGTTGGTAATGTCATTTTGGATATGTGTGCAAAATTTCAGGTCAATCGGGCGTGTTTTGTATGGTTTTGACATCTTTGGCAAAATTTAGAAGTTTCAAAGTTCATAGGCTTGAATTCGAGTGAATTTAGTGTTTTGATGTTATTTTGGGTGTTCCGAGGGTGCGACTAAGTCTGGATGATCATTTATGCCCTGTTGGTATTTTTGGTTGGGGCCCCGAGGGGCTCATGATTGATTTCGGATAGTTAACGGAGGTTTGGACTTGGGAATCTGCAGCAAAGTTGCCGCTGGTGCCATTTTACTGGTGTGACCACACCTGCGAATGGGGAACCGCAGGTGCGGGCCCGCAGAAGCGGACAGGACACCGCAGATGCGGAAATTGGTTGGGTTAGTGACAGGCCGCAGATGCGGATGTGGGACCGCACCTACGGAGTCGCATGTGCGGAACATTGATTTTTAATGATTTCTCGCAGGTGCGCACCTGGGACCGCAGGTGCGGGTCTGCAGGTGCGTGATTTTGGCTGCAGGTGCGTAAAACCCTTGGCAGAACCTATATAAAGGGTCCTTAGCAAATTTTGGTCTTCCTTTCACCATTTTCATACGAGTTTGAAGCTTTTGAAGGGTTTTTGAAGAAAGAAATCAATAGTTCTTCATTGAGGTAAGGTTTTTGGACTCTAAACTCGTTTACATGTGATTAAAGGTCTGATTAATGGTAAAATTTGGGGAAATCAGGGCTAAACATGGGTAATTAGGGATTGGGATTAGAGACTTTAAAATGGGAATTCGAAGGGTCATTTGGAGTCTGATTTTGGTATTCTTGGTATGTATAGACTCGTGGAGGATGAGGATTCTTGTGGAGTAAATTTTATCAAATTTCGAGACGTGGGCCCGGGGGTCGGGTTTGACCAATTTCGGGATTTTTGGGAGATTTTAATAAATTTGATTGGGTTTTGTTCCTTGACATATTATAATGGTATAAAACTAATTTTTGGTAGATTTGGAGCACTCGGAGGCCGAATCTAGAGGCAAAGGCATTGCGGACTAGTATTTTGGCCGGTTTTTAGGTAAGTAACACTTCCAAACTTGGATATGAGGGTTCGAAACCCCAAATTACATGATATATGATGATAATTAAGGTGACGCACATGCCAAGTGACGGGCGAGCGGGCGTACACCAAGTAATTGTGGCCTGGCTCATCCCATGGCACCGCCTAATGGCTATTTCGGGCTTATATTCGTACTGTGAAGGTTGTAATTAATGTGAACATATTAGAAATCATGTCAAGTATAAATGCTAAGGATTCACGCCCAACATGCTAAGTTCTGAGTGGTCAGTTATTGCTATCTCCCTTTGTGATTATTTGTTTTCATGTACTCAGTCCTATCATAGCATATGTTTCATGCCTCAGTCTCAGTATATGTTAATTATATATACATGTAATTATTGTTTGGGCTGATTCTTATATCTGTGAGCCATAGAAGTGAGACTCGAGAGTAATGACTGAGTGAGGTCGAGAGCCTGATATTGAGACAGTTATGAGATCGTACTACACACCGCAGAGATCCTCGGATCATGCCTTTGTTGGCTTGATACAGCGCTTGGTCTTATAGGAGCCCCTCCGGAGTCTTTACACCCCCAGTGAGAGCACGGATATTGAGGGATGGACCTTCCCTGGGCATGGATCTTGTCCGAAGTTACTAATATGTGAGGGATGGATCGTCCCTGGACATGGATTTGTCCGAGTGATATATTTCGGAGATGGATCTTCTTTGTGGGGTTGAATTGGACTTTTTCCTCAGTACTGAGTGACTACGTCACTTGTGTTTATGTGTAATGCGGGATGGATTTTCCCTGGGCCTGAGAGCCATCTACAGTACTGAGTTGACCCTTTGTGAGAGTTTTGGACACTGTGTACATTTTCCTTCTGATTCTCATATTATTTATTGGCATCTAGATTGTGCAGGGCATATTTGATATATTTTGTTCATTTTTTTTATAAATTGTTGGCATGCCTAATTTTGTTCTGTTATTAAAATTTCGGAGGTCTAGTTCGTCAGTACGTCTCAGCCCATAGGTTGGGTTCGTTAGTTACTGAGTTGGTGTACTCACGTTACCCCCTGCACCTTGGGTGCAGATCCAGGTACTTCGGGACCCGGCAGTGGACATTGAGTAGCCGTCAGAGTTTCTTCGGAGTTGTCGAGGTAGAAGTTCTCCGTGACCTCGTCTTCTCCTTCTTATTCTCCCTGTTGCACTTTATTTTGAGACTATGTTGTCTATTTCATCATTCCTTTAGTTCAGTTATAGCAGCTCATGACTGAGTGACACTAGATCCGAGGTTGGAATCTTTAAATTTTTCTTTAGATACTGCTTAAACTTTTAAATGAATTACTATTATCAGAAATGTTGTTATTAAACTTTATCTTTTACTGGAAAAATGAATTTGGATTAAGTGAAATGGTTGTCTTGCCTGGTTCCACGACAGGCGCCATCACGACTCCGAAAAAGGTTCGTGACAAGTTGGTATCAGAGCTCTAGGTTGAATAGGTCTCACCAATCATGAGTAGGTTTAGTTGAGTCTTGCGGATCGGTACGTAGTCGTATGTACTTATCTTCGAGAGGCTACAGAACCCTTGGAAAAATCCCACATTATTGAATATTGTCGTATGACTCTGTTGAATTCTGGAACTAAACTTCTGTTGTTTTCATTCTCTCACAGATGGTGAGGACTCGTGCTACCGATCGTGGTGATCAGACACCAGCTGGACCGGCTAGAGGTTGAGGCCGTGGTAGAGAGAGGGGTACATCCCGCACAGTAGCCGGGGCAGTACCTGTGGACCCTCCTACTGCCCAGGATCTAGTCCCTGCAATTGAGATTCCAGTGGGACAGGCTTAGGCACCAGCGGTGCCTATTTTGATTTCGGGTCTTCAAAAGACCCTAGCTTAGATTTTGACAGTGTGCCCTAGCTTGGCACAGGCCGTCGCTATGTCCACTACTTCTGCCACTTCTTAGGTCGGGGGAGGCACTTAGACTCCAGTTGCCCGGACCCCTGAGCAGGTTATTCAGGGGCTTCAGACACCAGGGGCAGCTCCAGCCCAGTTGGTTGTCCCAACACAGGATTATGTGGTCCCAGCTTTGGCAGATGATGAGCAGCGCAGGCTGGAGAGGTTCAGCAGACTCCAGCCTCTGACTTTCAGTGGCACTGAGAGCGAGGATGCACAAGCCTTCTTTGACAAGTGTCAGAGGATACTACGCACAACAGGGATACTAGAGTCCAGTGGGGTCCCATTTACCACCTTCCAGTTCTTAGGATCTGCACTTGCTTGGTGGGAGGCCTATGAGAGGCGTAGACCTATCAATGCAGTGACCCTTACATGGCATCAGTTATCTATTCTCTTCTTGGAGAAGTATATACCGCAGTACCGCATGGAAGAGATGCGTAGAGAGTTCGAGCAGTTACGCCAGGGGGACATGACCGTGACGCTGTATGAGATGAGATTCTCTGGGTTGACCGTCATGCTATTTGGCTAGTTCCCACAGATAGGGAGAGGATCAGGAGGTTTGTTAATGGCCTCACTTACCAGCTTCGAATTTGTCTGACCAGGGAGAGGGTATCTGGCACTTCTTTTGAGGAGGTAGTTGACATAGCCAGAGAGATTGAGTCAGTTCGCCGCCAGGAGCGAGTTGAAAGAGAGGCCAAGAGGCCTCAAGGATCTAGAAGTTATGGTGGTGTTCATTCAGGAGGTCAGTCTCAGCACAGTAGAGGCCGGTGATTTAGGCCTCCTCAGCCAGCCAGCCCAGCCTACAGTGGTGCTTCATCAGGGCACGGTCCCCGTAGATCTCATCTGGGTCATTCATCATTCAGCGCCCTCCCACCCTATATTTCATATCGGCCACCATCAGTTCAGGGTTCTTCAGCACATGGCTCTTCTAGTTGTTATTCTGGTTCTAGGGGTTCCCTTCAGTCCCCACCGTCTTTTGCTGAGAGGGGTTGTTTCGAGTGTAGGGATTCGGGTCATATCAAGAGGTATTGTCCTCATCTTTCGGGTGGTTCTTTCCAGTAGAGGAGCCATCCTTCAGCTTCAGCACCAGTTTCTACACCACCCCCTCAGGCAGCTAGGGGTAGAGGTCAGTCAGTCAGAGGCCGCCCAAGAGGGGGAGGTCGATCAGGTGGAGGGAAAGCTCGTTTCTATGCACTAACGGTCAAGCCAGATGCCATAGCTTCAGATGTCGTGATCACGGGTATTATCTCAGTCTGTCACCGAGATGCTTTAATCTTATTTGATCTTGGTTCCACGTATTCCTATGTTTCATCATACTTTACTCATTTCTTGGATATGTCTCGTGAGTCCTTAGTTACTTCTGTTCATATGTCGACTCCGGTGGGCGATACTATTGTGGTAGACTGGGTGTACCGGTCTTGTGTTATATCTATTGGGGGTCTGGAGATCCGGGCGGATCTATTATTGCTTACATGGTTAACTTCGATGTGATATTGGGCATGGATTGGCTATCTCCGTGCCATGATGTTCTTGATTGTCACACCAAGACAGTGACCTTAGCTATGCCCGGATTGTCGAGGATTGAGTGGAGGGGTTTGGTAGAGTATGTGCCCAGTAGGGTGATTTCCTACCTGAAGGCTCAAAGTATGGTAGGAAAGGGATGTTTATCATATTTGGCTTTTGTGAGGGATGTCAGCGGTGAGACTCCCATTATTGACTCTATTCCTGTGGTCCGAGATTTTCCGGATGTGTTCTCTGCAGACCTGCCAGGCATGCCACTTGACAGGGACATTAATTTTGGTATTGACCTGGTGCCAGGCACTCAGCCTATTTCTATTCCACCTTATCGTATAGCACCAGTGGAGTTGAAGGAATTGAAAGAGCATCTTCAGGAACTCCTAGATAAGGGGTTCATTCGGCCTAGTGTGTCCCCTTGGGTGCACCGGTGTTGTTTGTGAAGAAAAGGGATGGTTCTATGCGCATGTGTATTGATTATCGGTAGCTGAAGAAGGTTACGGTGAAGAACCGGTATACTTTGCCTCGTATTGTTGATTTGTTTGACCAGCTTCAGGGAGCCAGAGTGTTCTCTAAGATTGACTTGAGATCCGGGTATCATCAGTTGAAGATTCGGGACTCTGATATCCCAAAGACTACCTTCAGGACCAGATATGGTCATTATGATTTTCTGGTTATGTCATTCGGGCTGACCAATGCCCAAGCAGCCTTCATGAACTTGATGCACAGTGTGTGTGTTTCGGCCTTATCTTGATTCCTTCGTCATCATTTTTATTGATGGCATCTTGGTGTATTCTCGATCTCGGAAGGATCATGAGCAGCATTTGAGAGTTGTGCTTTAGACTCTGAGGGAGAAGGAGTTGTATGCAAAAAATTTGAAGTGTGAGTTCTGGCTCGATTCAGTTGCATTTTTGGGCCATCTGGTGTCTTGTGATGGGATCAAGGTAGATCCGAAGAAGGTGGAGGCGGTACATAGTTGGCCTAGGCCGTCATCAGCTACGGAGATCCACAATTTCCTTGGGTTGGCAGGTTACTATCGCCGTTTTGTAGAGGGATTTTCATCTATTGCAGCACCTATGACTAGACTGACCCAAAAGGGTGCTCTGTTCAGGTGGATTGAGGAGTGTGAGGAGAGCTTTCAGAAGCTCAAGTCATCTTTGACTACAGCTTCGGTGTTAGTTTTGCCTATGGGTTCAGGTTCTTATATAGTCTACTGTGATGCTTCTAGAGTTGGCTTGGGAGCGGTATTGATGTAGGATGGTAGGGTGATTGCCTACGCGTCTAGACAGTTGAAGGTGCACAAGAAGAATTATCCAGTGCACGATCTTGAGTTAGCAGCCATTGTTCACGCCTTGAAGATTTAGTGTCACTATTTGTATGGGGTGCCTTGTGAGATTTTCACTAACCATCGTAGTCTGCAGTATCTGCTTAAGTAGAAGGATATGAATTTGCGTCAGAGGAGATGGTTGGATCTTCTCAAGTATTATGACCTCACTATTCTATATCATCCAGGGAAGGCCAATGTAGTGGCTGATGCCCTGAGTCACAGAGTAGAGAGTTTGGGGAGTCTAGCCTACCTTCCAGCGGCACATCGACGTTTGGCACTTGATGTTCAGGCTTTAGCGGGTCAGTTGATGAGATTGGATTTGTCAGAGCCTCCACGGTTATTGGCTTGTGTAGCCTCCAAGTCTTCTCTTTATGATCAGATTAGAGCACGCCAGTATGATGACCGACACTTGTTAGTCCTTCAGGACAGGGTCCATCGAGGTGAATATTGGTGATGACGGGGTCATGAGGATGTAGGGCCGCATTTGCGTGCCCAATGTGGATGGGCTTCGAGAGTTGATCTTAGCAGAGGCTCATAGTTCGTGTTATTCCATCCATCCGGGTGCCGCGAAGATGTACCAGGATCTGAGACAGCACTATTGGTGGAGGCGGATGAAGAAGGATATTGTTGAGTTTGTAGCTCGGTGTCTCAACTGTTAGCAGGTCAAGTATGAGCACCAGAGACCAGGTGGATAACTTCAGAGGTTAGATATACCAGAGTGGAAGCGGGAGTGGATCACCATGGACTTTGTAGTTGGGCTCCCACGTACTTTGAGGATATTTGATGCTATATGGGTTATTGTGGATCGACTGACCAAGTCCGCGCACTTCATTCCTATTGGTACTACTTATTCTTCGGAGCGGTTAACTGAGATTTACATCAGGGAGATTGTCCGATTGCATGGGGTTCCAGTATCTATCATTTCCGACAGAGGTACTCAATTCACATCTCAATTTTGGAGAGTCGTACAGAGAGAGTTGGGTACTCAGATTGAGTTGAGCACAGCGTTCCATCCTCAGACCGACGAGCAGTCAGAGCGTACTATTCAGATTCTGGAGGACATGTTGCGTGCTTGTGTCATTGATTTGGGGGTTCATGGGACCAAATTATGCCACTCGCGGAGTTTGCTTATAATAATAGTTATCAGTCCAATATCCAGATGGCTCCGTATGAGGCTTTGTATGGTAGGAGGTGTAGATTTCTGGTTGGTTGGTTTGAGTCGGGCGAGTCTAGGATTTTAGACACAAATTTGGTTCAGGATGCGTTGGATAAGGTGAAGTTGATTTAGGAGCGGCTTCGCACAGCGCAGTCTAGGCAGAAGAGTTATGCAAACCGAAGGTCCGGGATGTGTTTTTCATGGAGGGAGAGAAGGTACTGCTGAAGGTGTCACGCATGAAGGGTATCATGAGGTTCGGGAAGAGAGGAAAGATGAGTCCCCGGTTCATTGATCCTTTTGAGGTGCTTCAAAGGATTGGAGAGGTGGCTTATAGACTTGCCTTGCCACCCAACTTATCGAGCGTTCACCCAGTGTTCCATGTTTCGATGCTCCAGAAGTACATTGGTGACCCTTCTCATGTTTTGGACTTCAGCACAGTTCAACTTGAGTGTGATATGTCATATGAGGTAGATCCAGTGGCTATTTTGGGTCGTCGGGTCAGAACGTTGAGGTCTAAGGATATAGCTTCAGTAAAGGTATAGTGGAGAGGGTAGCCAGTGGAGGAGGCTACCTGGGAGACCGAGGGGGAGATGCGGAGAAGATACCCTCACTTTTTTGAAACTCCAGGTATGTTTCTAGACCCGTTCGAGGACGAACGTTTGTTTAAGAGGGGGAGAATGTAATGACTCAGTCGGTCGTTCTGTGGAATTAGCCCTCGTTATTTCTATTTATTCCTTGTCATGCTTTGTTTAGTTTGTTAATGATGTGTTGGGTTCGGTTGGTTCGGGTTCGGAGTGGTCGTGTTGAGAATTGAGACACTTAGTCTCTTAAATTAGCCTTATAGTTGGAAAAGTCAACTAGGAATTGACTTCTTGGTAAACGACCTCGGAATGCAGATTTTATGGCTTGAATAGCTTCTTTAGGTGATTTGGGACTTAGGAGTGTGTTCGTAATGTAGTTTTGAGGTCCGGTGTAGAATAAGGCTTGAATTGGCGAAAGTTAGTTTTTGGCAATTTTCGGTCGGCAGTGAAAAATAGGCTATCGGGGTCGGAATGGAATTCCGGAAGTTGGGGCAGGTTTATAATGTCATTTTGGATATGTGTGCAAAATTTCAGGTCAACCGGATGAGTTTTGGATGGTTTCGGCATCTTTGGCAAAATTTAGAAGTTTCAAAGTTCATAGGCTTGAATTCGAGGTGAATTTAGTGTTTTGATGTTATTTTGGGTATTCCGAGGGTGAGACTAAGTCCGGATGATCATTTATGACTTGTTGTTATTTATGGTTGGGGCCCCGAGGGGCTCGGTATTGATTTCGGATGGTTAACGTAGGTTTGGACTTGGAAATTTGCAGCAAAGCTGCTGCTGGTGCCATTTTAATGGTGTGACCGCACCTGCGGATAGGGAACCGCAGCTGTGGGCCTGCAGAAGCAGACAGGACTCCGCAGATACAGAAATTGGCTGGGTCAGTAAAAGGCCATAGATGCGGATGTGGGACCGCACCTGCAGAGTCGCATATGCGGAACTTTGATTTTTAATGATTTATCGCAGGTGCGCACCTTGGACCGCAGGTGCGGGAATCCCTCGGCAGAACCTATATAAAGGGTCCTTAGCGAATTTTTGTCTTCCTTTCACCATTTTCATACGGGTTTGAAGCATTTGAAGGGTTTCTGAAGAGGGAAATCGATAGTTCTTCATTGAGGTGAGGTTTTTGGACTCTAAACTCGTTTATGTGTGATAAAAGGTCTGATTAGTGGTAAAAATTGGGGAAAATCAGTGCTAAAAATGGGTAATTAGGGCTTGGGATTAGAGAATTTAAAATGGAAATTTGAAGGGTCATTTGGAGTCCGATTTTGGTGTTCTTGGTATGTATAGACTCGTGGGAGGATGAGGATTATTGTGGAGTAAAGTTTGTCGAATTCCGAGACATGGGCCCGGGGGTCAAGTTTGGCCAATTTCGGGATTTTTGGGTGATTCTGATAATTTTAGATTGGGTTTTGTTCCTTGGCATATTACAATGGTATAAAACTGATTTTTGGTAAATTTGGAGCACTCATAGGCCGAATCTTGAGGCAAAGGCACTGCGGACTAGTATTTTAGCCGGTTTTGAGGTAAGTAATGCTCTCAAACATGGATCTGAGGGTTCGAAACCCCAAATTACATGATATATGATGATAATTAAAGTGACGCACATGCCAAGTGACGGGCGTGCGGGCATACACCGAGTAATTATGGCCTGGCTCATCCCATGGCACCGCCTAATGGCTATTTCGGGCTTATATTCGTACTGTGAAGGTTGTAATTAATGTGAACATATTAGAAATCATGTCAAGTATAAATGCTAAGGTTTCACGCCCAACATGCTAAGTTCTGAGTGGTCAGTTATTGCTATCTCCCTTTGTGATTATTTGTTTTCATGTACTCAGTCTTATCATAGCATATGTTTCATGCCTCAGTCTCAGTATATGTTAATTATATATACATGTTATTATTGTTTGGGCTGATTCTTATATCTGTGAGCCATAGAAGTGAGACTCGAGAGTAATGACTGAGTGAGGTCGAGAGCCTAATATTGAGACAGTTATGAGATCGGACTGCACACCGCAGAGATCCTCGGATCATGCCTTCGTTGGCTTGATACAGCGCTTGGTCTTATAGGAGTCCCTCCGGAGTCTTTACACCCCCAGTGAGAGCACGGATATTGAGGGATGGACCTTCCCTGGGCATGGATCTTGTCCGAAGTTACTGATATGTGAGGGGTGGATCGTCCCTGGACATGGATTTGTCCGAGTGATATATTTCGGAGATGGATCTTCTTTGTGGGGCTGGATTGGCCTTTTTCCTCAGTATTGAGTAACTACGTCACTTGTGTTTATGTGTAATCCGGGATGGATTTTCCCTGGGCCTGAGAGCCATCTACAATACTGAGTGGACTCTTTGTGAGAGTTTTGGACACTGTGTACATTTTCCTTCTGATTCTCATATTATATACTGGCATGTAGATTGTGTAGGGCATATTTGATATCTTTTGTTCATTTTTTTATAAATTGTTGTCATGCCTAATTTTGTACACTGTTATTAAAATTTCAGAGGTTTAGTCCGTAACTACCTCTCAGCCCATAGGTTGAGTTCGTTAATTACTCAGTTGGTGTACTCACGTTACCCCCTGCACCTTGTGTGTAGATCCAGGTACTTCGGGACCCGATAGTGGACATTGAGTAGCCGTCAGAGTTTCTTCGGAGTTGTCGAGGTAGAAGTTGTCCACGACCTCGTCTTCTCCTTCTTATTCTCCTTGTTGCACTTTATTTTGAGACTATGTTTTCTATTTCATCATTCCTTTAGTTCATGTTATAGCAGCTCATGATTGAGTGACACTGGATCCGGGGTTGGAATCTTTGAATTTTGCTTTAGATACTGTGTAAAACTCTCAAATGAATTACTATTATCAGAAATTTTGTTATTAAATTTTATCTTTTACTGGAAAAATGAATTTGGATTAAGTGAAATGGTTGGCTTGCCTGGTTCCACGACAGGCGCCATCGCGACTCCAAAATCGGGTCGTGACAGTTTTGTAGTTATATGTTATATTAAGGTTTTTCCGGTTTAAAACATTAATCTGCCTATGATATAGTTAATCGTCTAAAAGTTGCTTCACGAATGTTAGAGTAATAATAAATGCATAGACAAACCCGATATCAATAATCTTAATAGCGCTTATATGTCATATGATTACAAAGTTCAAAACTTACCTATGACTTCTTCGATTTATAAGACCAATCCCACTTTCTCACCCTTGTCTCCTATCATTATTTTGTATTAGGTGCCATTTACTTTTGTCCTAGAATTTATTTTCGTTTGTTTGTCAAATTTTTTAATCTTAGAAATTTTGTTTCCTGAAATAATTTTAGAAACTATCTTTGTGTACTTTGTATTTTCTATCTTATCTTTGTAGGTACATTTCTCGGCCCTTTCCCGGTTTGGAGTGAGAATGTTAAATGGTGTTGCTTAGAAGCTAATTTAACTTTCTTAATAAAATAAAAACTGATATGTACTTACTTTAAAGAAAAAGAACTCGACCATATTTCGTTTGATGGAGTTTGGTTTTATTTGTAGCATATTTCACATCTCATATTCCGGTTAATATTTTTGCTTTCTTAAATAAAAGAAACTTTGACATTGTTCCAAAAATAGAATACACTTCATATCTCACCTTTTAGAATAACGATAATGTATTAATCCTCTTCAAATATTAGAAACTTTCTCATTCAATAAGAAGTTTCTTCAACGAGTCGTTCAAATATTTATTTCTATAAATTAAAGAGATCAAAATTCTTGATTCTTTTCTTACTTTACATGCTTATTAATAAAATAAAATAAAATAGTTTCACCTATATTAATCTATTAGAATATGAAGAATCAAAAAGAATAAGTAAGATTTTCTGGAATATTTTACTGTATATTTTAAAATGCAATAGTGATGTTTTGTTTTTCTGTGTAGCACAGACAAATTAACTAGTAAAATATATAATAATTCTGAATATATATATATATATATATATATGTGCGCGTGTGCGCGCGCTCCCTTAGATGAGAGCTTTGCAATTGAAGAGGATAAAAACCATAAAGATTAGTGAAGCATCTATCCATAACATCCTATTAGATGCTTGTGAAAGGAAAAATAACGTGCCAGATGAAATACCGGTGGTAATGTTTTCCCCTTTAATGGACCAATCGAATTAGTCAGACTCGGACACTTGGGTGGGAAAAAAAGGCAGAATACATAGTTTGCCCCCGGAACTTAGGATCAAATCCTGTGACGCACTTTCTGAGCACGGGCGTTCTTTTACACACTTAACCTTTCTAAAGTGTGTCTAATACACACCTCCTTGTCTACTTGGCTAGTGCGTGTTTTACCAATAAAATAAAACGCGTGAACAGTAAAAAATTATATGTGATGTTTAATTTGAACGGTCTAGATTTAATAAAATTGATCTAACAATTTAAAATGATTTTTTTTCTTTTTCTTTTTCTTTTTCCTTCTTCTTTTTCTTTCTTTGTCTTTTTTTTCCCATTTTCCTTAACTAATTGCCACTTTCATCATTTTCTTGCTAAGTGTTCAACGGAAAAACAAAGAGCAGATACTTGCTTTACCAAAAACTGAATAATGTTTTCAACTTCTATACAGATCTTCTCTTCCTCCTCAATAGTTTTATTAGCATCTCAATTTTTTTTTTTTAACATTTACTCATATCTGGTAAAGGTTCATAGCTCATTCACCACGTCAGCCCACACTCACGCCCTTGATTCTTTTACCGATTTATGTGACTCCTCCTTCAGTGAACACCAAATATTTTATTGGTGGAGACAAATTCTTTTTTGAAGAATTTCAAGAATCCAATAGAGATAAAGTTTTGCTTTTGACCATATTTTGTCGTCTGGGTTTTCGTTAACATCCAATCAATTTTATATAGCAAGAGAAATGAGTTTCGGCAGGAAGAGTGACAAGAAAATGGAGGAGGATTATATAAATCTAACCTTTAGAATTATGCAAGAATAGGTGACGAATTTAAACCCCCGTTGAACATTACCGTAGACCTCTGCAGGGGGAAGGTGGGGAAGGTGACATAATATTCTCATTTTGAAAAAAAAATCAATTAAAGTTTATTTTAAAAATATGTTTATTTATAGTTGAGTTATGACACATGTTGTGTTTTGATAAGCACGTGGTTGCAATCTCCAAAAAATGATCAAGAAAAAAGTGATGTGTCTTAGACACACTTTAGAAAGGTTGAGTGTGTAAAAAAATATTCGTGTTCAGAAAGTACGTCACAGGGATTTGGTCCTAAGTTCTGGAGGTAAACTATGTATTTTGCAAAAAATCATTATGCTTTTGAAAGGAAAATTACTGTACCAAATGAAATTGCAATCTTACGCCTACTTCACTCATATGTACTTGAGCTTGACAACTGCAAAATGATCCTATTGAGAGTGGAAGTATTACATAACACGTGGAAATTGTGAAATTGTGGGCAATTAGTTGTCATTTGGACTGAGTAGTTAGGCGGTTAGTGAATGGGATTATCGTTAATTATACTGTGTAAATGTTAGTTAGATAGTTGTAGCTTCCTTCTATATAAGCATTGTATTCTGTACAGTTGAATTAGATGAGAAATGGGAAAGAAGAATTCTCTCCACTGATTCTCTAGAACATTCCGTCCACCATTACAGATCTCTCATCTTCATCTCTTTCGCTTAAACTTTAATATGGTATCAGAGCCTACGTCCATTTATATGGTATCTTTGAGAAATCGAACCACTCAGAACATTCTTCATCGAAGCTCATCAATGGCGGAAAACATCGATAATGAGTTGTGATGACCCAAAAGGTCATTGCGTGTATTTTTAGCTAATTTCGTATTCTGAGGTCGTGAAAACCTCCTTCTATCTTACCTCGATTTGCATGTGCAACCCGGGTGTGTAGCCGGGAAGCAGTTATGTGAAAAACTGATAAAATGATGTTTTTGTATTGAAATTTGAATAAGGTTGGCTTTGGTCAACATTTTTGGTAAACGGTCCCGGATGGTCCATAGGAAAATATGGGACTTGGGCGTATGCCCGGAATCCAATTCCGAGGTCCCAAGTCCGAGAAATGAATTTTTAAAAGAAATTGTTTTTCTGAAAAATATAAAGGTTTTTGAAAGTGAAATATTATGTGAAACCTGTGGTATTGGGCCCGTATCTTGGTTCCGAAGCCCGGTATAGGTTCGGTATAATATTTGTGTCATATATGTAAAGTTTGGTAAGAAACGGACTCCATTTGACGTGATTCAGACCATAAATGCAAAATTTGATGTTTAAAGAAGTTTTGAGAAATTTCATTGATTTTGAGGTTTATTTCGATGTTTATAATGTTATTTTGGAGATTTGATCGCACGAATAAGTCTGTAGGATATTTTTGAGGTTGTGTGCATATTTGGTTTTGAGCCCCGAGGGCTCGGGTGAGTTTCGGATAGGTGTCGGGCTGTTAAAACTTAAAAATCTGGTGTTTTAGCATTTTGCTGGTGTCTGGTGTTTAACACTATGCGATCGCATAGCACTGTGTTAGGGGAGAGATTCTGTAGTACTATGTGATCGCATAGATTGTGCGACCGCATAGAGTAATAGGCAGGCTAGGGTCTGGGTAGGTTGTACTGTGCGACCGCATTTCAATATTCGCGATCGCATAGGGTGAGGGTCAGTGATTCAGTGCGATCGCATTCTACAAGTCGCGATCGCGTAGCTTTGGAGTCTGTACACTATGCGATCGCATTACTCCACTCGCGATCGCATAGGTATAAAATTCGCCCGGTTATTTTAAGCTCAAAAACAGAATACTCACAAGGGATTTCCACCATTTTTCATAAACTTCTTCTTCTGCACACCTCTTAGGCGATTTTTGAAGAACTTCTTCACCATAGCTCCATAGGTATGTAATCTTAACCTTGTTTTCTTCCATTTTTATCAACACCCATTAGATTCTAGGCCTAAAAACATAGAATTAAGGGTAAAAAATTAGGGATTTGGGTAAAGTTAGGGCTTTTTGATTATTTGGGAATTTGACCTCGTTTTGGGGTCGGATTTCAAAACAAATTATATATTCGGGCTCGTGGGTGAATGGGTGATCGGGTTTTGGTCCGAACCTCGTGTTTGGATCAAGCGGGTCCGGGGTCAATTTTTAGATTTTTGGGAAGAATGTTAGAAAGCCTATAATTAAGCATTGGAATTGAATTGTTTAGCCTTTATTGATGTTATTGAGTCGATTATGTCTAGATACGATTGATTTGGAGTGGGGTTCAAAAGAAAAAGCAGTGCTTGTGTCTTGATTTTGATTATGGGAGTCGAGGTAAGTGTTTGGCCTAACCTTAGCTTGAGGGGATAGGTGTTGAGTCTTATTTGCTACGTGATTATTCCATGTTCAATATATAGGTGAGGTGACGAGTACCTATATGTTGTTGTTAAGCATGCCCGTGAGTCGGTCCTTATGATATATGTGATTTTCATCGATATTCACTGTGTTATGGATTAAATTTCACTTTGGTGGTATTTCATTTGATGGAAACTCTTGGTTGTGAATACTATTGATAGACTATTCGGTTGTGGATTATTTTATTAAGTTATACACTTGAGCGAGATTGGTTATAGATGTGTCCCTTGTCGGGACGGTGTTATTGTTGTTGTTGTTCCCTTGCCGGGATGTTGTGACTTATGATTTATGTTGTTGATTTTCCTCACCAAACTGTTTTTCTTGATATAGTTTGGGTGAGGAAGAGTGTAAATCACGAAGGGTGATGCCGTGTATTTATTTATTTCTTTGTGATGATGAGAGCGTAAAGGCACGAAGGGTGATGTCGTGCCATGATATGATATTTGAAAGCACGAAGGATAATGTCGTGCCGATTTTATTTATTTATTGCCTTGGTGAGGATGAGGGTAAAAGCATGAAGGGTGATGTCGTGCACTTGTTTTGGTGAGGATGAGAGTAAAAGCACGAAGGGTGATGCCGTGCACTTGTTTTGGTGAGGATGAGAGTAAAAGCACGAAGGGTGATGTCGTGCGCTTGTTTTGGTGAGGATGAGAGTAAAGCACGAAGGGTGATGACGTGCACTTGTTTGTTCTGTGTTGTTATTTCCAATTGTTGTTATGATATTTAGATTGTTGTCTCATCATGTTATTCAGTATTTGCTTTCCCCTTTTTCCCCAGCACGTTTCCCCCATTTTTGTGTACTTAACTGCTTACTTCTTGTCGTTATTTCTTTATATATTATCAAACTGCACAGGTATTATCATTTGTCGTGTCCTAGCCTCGTCACTACTTCGCCAAGGTTAGGCTCGGCACTTACTCAGTACATGGGGTCGGTTGTACTGATGCTACACCTTCACTTCTTTATGTTGTGCAGATCCCGGTACCGGACCTAGTGGACACTGATCGAGGAGGATTTCTTCAGTCCACCAGGCGACACGGAGGTAGTATTGCAGGCGTCCGCAGGCCTTGGCGTCACCTCCTATATCACTTCTTTTCCTGTCTTTATGTATTTCCGAGACAATTGTACTTTGTTTATTCAGACCTTTATTTGTAGCAATCATAGACAGTCTGTGAAATTGTGACACCAAATTTTGGGAGTTGTTATTATGGATTTTGATAATTATGTAATTAAGCTGATAGATTTCTTTTCTTTCGCACTCTTATTTCTATTTGTTCTCGTATATCACTTTTTAAATGCTAAATAATAAAGGAATAAATTAGAATAACCAGTAACGTTGGCTTGCCTAGCAGGTTCAACATTAGACGCCATCACGGTCCCGACGGTGGGATTTCGGGTCGTGACATGAGTCACCGGAGAAATTGAGCCACAATCATCCACGTTTTCTACAATCGACTAAAAAATCAGGAACCGTATTGATATCCTTGCAATTGACCGGAACAGAGAACTATTACGTTTGGAGTAGAGCAACGCGAATTGCGATCCTAGGGCGTAATAAGCTAGGGTTTATCTACGAACCAAATTTGGTAGATCTGTGGGATAGGTGTAACGCAATTGTGTTCTCGTGGATTATGAATTGCGTATCACCAGAGTTACTCAGCGGAATCATCTATTCCTCCAATGCATGTGATGTTTGGAAGGATCTGAAGGAAAGATTTGAAAAGTTGATGGTTCTCGCATTTTTCAATTGCACAAGGAGATTGCTACTGTGAGTCAGGGTACCAGCACTATTGCGACCTACTACTCCAAAATTCGATCACTCTGGGCAGAGTTTGACAACCTTGCTCCAACTCCAGAGTGTGATTGTGAAAAGTCTAGAGATTTTGTTGAATTCATGAGGAGACAAAAACTTCTGCAATTTCTTATGGGATTAAATGAAACATATGAACAAGAAAGGGGTCAGATTTTGATGATGGATCCAATTCCTTCGGTTAACAAGGCTTATTCCATGCTGATTGAGAGGGAAAGTCAGAGGACTACTAAGACACCACAGCAGCACATTGCACCACACTTCACCTCAGAACAATATAATCAGATCCTGAAGCTTCTCAATAAGGAACCTCTACCTGAAACATCAGCAAACATGGAAAGTAATGCAGGTAGTATTAATGTTTTTTTAGCAAATATCAACGAAAAGGTTTGGATAGTTGACAGTGGTGCAACAAATCATATGGTCTCGGATATAAATATGATGGATAGGAAGCAATAAGTAAGTAGAAACAAGACAAGGAAAGTTCATCTGCCTAATGAAGGAGTTGCATATGTAACACACATAGGATCCTGCAAATTGGGACAAGCAGGGACGATAGACAATGTTCTATACATTCCTAACTTTAAGTACAATTTGCTATCTGTAGCAAAACTCAAAAGAGCATTGAATTGCTCTATTTGCTTTTTCCCTAATTTTTTTGTATTCTAGGACCTCTGCAATGGGAAGGTGAGAGCGATTGGTAGGGAGGATGATTGTCTCTACATACTACCTCAAACTACTGGAGAAAGAGAGAAGAATAAAGCAACTGGTTTATCTAGTAGAATAGAGAAACTGGATATAAAATTGTGGCACAAAAGGCTTGGACATGCCTCAGCAGGAGCAATAAAACAAATATTTTCTTTACGGTATGATGAATGTAAGGAAGAGGTAGAAAGTTGTTTTATATGTCCATTAGCTAGGCATGTTAGATTGCCATTTAGCTTCAGTACCAGTAGAGCAAAAGCAAATTTTCATTTGATACATATTGATGTATGGGGACTATATGGTGTACAAACATATGATGGGAATAAACTCTTTGTTAATATTGTATATGATCATTATCGGATATGTTGGGTATATCTGCTGAAGCTAAAAAGTGATGTGGTTGTGATTCTGAGAAATTTTATTCAACTTGTAAAAACACAGTTTGATAGGTGTATCAGGATAATAAGAACTGATAATGGGACAGAGTTTGTTAATAGTGAATGCAGCAAAATGTTCCAATCTTTTGGCATAATACATCAAAGAACATGTGTGTATACACCTCAGCAAAATGGCATTGATGAGAGAAAACACAGACATGTCCTTGAGATTGCAAGAGGATTAAGATTTCAGGGTTCAATTCCAATAAAATTTTGGGGTCATTGCATCCTAGTTGTTGTGTATATTATAAATAGGTTACCTTCTAGTGCTTTGGAAGGTAAGAGCCCATTTGAAGTATTTCATGGGAAGAAACCTTCTCTTGACCATATGAGGACATTAGGGTGTCTATGTTATGCCAAAAGGATGAATGTGCATGACAAATTTGAAGCCATGGCTATTGCAGCAGCCTTCATGGGATATTCTTCTGTTACAAAGGGATATATTCTATATGATCTGTCAAAACATAATTTTTTCACTAACAGGGATGTTCTTTTCAAGGAGAATATATTCCCATTCATCATGAAGCAACCACACATAGACCACATGTTTTTCGAGGTTGACAATCAGGAGCAACCTCAGCAGAATCCAGATCCAGCAATGAATCCAACTGTGGATACTGACTCAGCACATGAGGAACTATCACCAACAGATATGCATTCTTTTCCTGCAGACATGCCACATGAGAATGATCTTCCTGCAGCACTGCCTCAACCACATAACACTCCTGAAGTTGCTCCACACAGCAATTACCCATCTATTTCCATACAGATGAATCTACCACCTCCACAAGAGCTTAGAAGGTCTAACAGAGATAAGAGAGTGCAAATATGGATGACAGACTATGTCATTCCCTCACATCAGCAACAAATTTATTCTATTAGCAATTCAGTATGATATTCCAACTTGAAGCCACATTATCAAGCTTATTTACAGGCCTTCTCTGTAGTAACTGAACCACGATCCTCTCATGAAGCCTCACAAGACAAGTTATGGATTGAAGCTATGAGAGCCGAAATTCAAGCACTTGAAGATAACAAGACCTGGGAGTTGATACAATTTCCAGCAGGAAAGAAGCCAATAGGTTGCAAAATCGGTGTACAAAGTGAAATATAAAGCCGATGGCACTATAGAAAGGTACAAATCTAGGCTCGTGGCTAAGGGTTACAATCAACGGTAAGGACTTGACTTTCATGAGACTTTCTCTCCGGTGGTGAAGATAGTAACTGTTAGAGTTGTGGTCTTTATTGTTGTTGCTGAAGGTTGGCACATCTATCAAATGGATGTCTATAATGCTTTTCTCCAAGGCAACTTGCATGATGAAGTATACATGGACTTACCTGAGTGCTTTACCAGCTAGGGGGAGTCTACAGGAATGGTTTTTAGGCTGGTTAAATCCCTATACGGCCTAAATCAAGCGAGCAGACAATGGAATGTGAAGCTGACTGAAGCACTGATTCAACAAGGGTTCACTCAAAGTTGTTTGGACTACTCTTTGTTTACAAAGAAGCAGGGAAGCAATGTTGTGGTCATCCTGGTATATGTAGATGATATGCTAGTTACAGGTAACAACTAGCAAATGATTGAAGATACTAAAAGACAGTTGCATCAATCATTCAAAATCAAGAATCTAAGGGAATTGAGGTATTTTCTAGGAATTGAATTCTCTCGATCAAACAAGGGGATATTGATGAATAAAAAAAATATGCCTTGAAACTCATATCAAATTTGGGATTGAGTGCTGGAAAACCAAGCTGGACTCCTCTTGACAGCAATCAGAAATTCACTACTATACAGTTGGATGAAATAACAGGGTTAAAAGCTGATGAGCCTTTTGCAGATAAAGAAAAATATCAAAGACTCATAGGGAAGCTATTATACTTGACTCTAACAAGGCTGGACATTGCATTCTCGGTTCAGACACTTAACCAGTTTCTACAAGAGCCAAAGCAGTCACACTGGGAAGCAGCACTGAGGATAGTGAGATATGTAAAGAGGGATCCAGGAATAGGAGTATTAATGAGCAGCAAAAGAGGGAATAAGTTGACTACCTTCTGTGATGCTGATTGAGCTTCATGTCCAAACACAAGAAGGTCAGTGACAGGATTCATTGTGAAGCATGGGGAATCACTAATATCGTGGAAGTCCAAGAAGCAGAATATTGTGTCAAAGAGTTCTGCAGAAGTAGAATACAGGAGTATGGCATCGGTTGTATCAGAAATGGTTTGGTTAATAAACTTATTCAAGGAGTTGGGAGCAGAAGTGGAACTACCAGTGAACATACACAGTGATAGCAAGGCAGCTTTGCAAATAGCAGCTAATCATGTGTATCACGAGAGGACTAAGCACATCGAGATCGATTGTCACTTTATTAGAGAAAAAATACAGTCAGAGGCAATTAAAACTGTACATGTATGTTCAAGAGATCAATTGGCAAATGTGTTGACCAAAGCATTACCAAGACAGCAACATGAATACCTCATATCCAAGTTGGGGATGCTAAACGTATTTGCAACCTCCAGCTTGAGGGGGAGTATTGAGAGTTGAAGTATTACATAACACGTGGAAATTGTGAAATAGTGAGCTGGCAATTAGCTATCATTTAGACTGAGTAGTTAGGCGGTTAGTGAGATGGGATTACAGTTAATTATACGGTGTAAATATTAGTTAGATAGTTATAGCTTCCTTTTATATAAGCATTGTATTATGTACAGTTGAATTAGATGAGAAATGAGAAAGAAGATTTCTCTCCACTGATTCTCTAGAACATTCCGTCCACCATTACAGATCTCTCATCTTCATCTCTTTTGCTTAAACTTTAATAGACCCCAACACAAAAAATGTTGATAAATTATCACCTAGCACAATTGAATAGGTAGGAACTACGATATTTTCACAATTTTCTTGTCGGACCCTAAAAGTATGTAACCTCTATTTATATCACTTGCTAAAATCCATGTGAAGGAACATAAAAAGTTACAATCACCGGGAGAGTTGAATTAAGTATGATTAGACGAGTGCACGTAAAGGTGTGACCTTAGTGGTCGTTGACGTGGGTTGAGAACCATGTACCCCACGTTTAAATCTCAATAACGGTAAAAATACTAGGTGATTTCTTTCAATCTACCCAAGCCTTGATGGATAGATTGAGTTACCCGATTACTGTGTTTATGGGAGGTAATTGATGTCTTGTGGAATTAATCGAGGTGCACGCATGTTGGGACAAACACATGCAACAACAACAACAACACCATACCCAGTGTGATCCTACTAACGGGATCTGGGGAGAGTAGAGTGTACGAAAACCTTACCCTTACCCCGAAAGGGTAGAGAGCTATTTCCGAGAGGCTCTCGGCTCAATCTGGGCCAAACACATGGTTATGAAATAAAAACAGGACTGGACAAGTTACTAAATGGAAGGGGGGGAGCACCAAACGTCTTAACTTTGCATGCCTACCACAACACCAAAAAATTGTTTGTTTCAAGAACAATGTGCGGTGACGCCATGCTACAACAGCATAGACTAGGGAATGGAATTTATTAAGCCTACAATAAGCCAAAACTCCTCAACTACTGCTAATAATGTAATTACTGTTAGTACAGACTTAAAAGTTTTGACACAGTGAGGAATCACAAACAATTGTGGGCCAAATTCATCAACTCACTGACACAGCGGATCCATGATTTCAACAGAATCGATACATTATTATACAAAGGTGGATCTAGAATTTATATTTGATTAGTTTAACTTTAATTTACTACACTTTTAGAATTATATGTTCAAACTTATTTTTTATTTTTTTTGAAATTCTAGTAATTTTCACATATATATTTATACTCCGTGTAGAAAACAAGATCGTTCAAAGTAAGATTTTAGCTGCCCATTTCACTTGTAGAGGTGCACTCAATTAGACCTGGCAAGATGGTTAAAAATAATAGTTATCCATCCAATTCAACCCACTAATAATGGGTTGGTTAACTGACTTTTTTAAACTGGGTCGAATATGGATAATTACCCATATTATCCATTAGAAAAATGAGTAACCAATGGGTAAAATATGGATAATACAATTATTGGAAAACTATTTCAGTAATGTTCTTCTGTTGCAAGGGGCAACAAATTCATATTAGAGTTTGAGGCTAATGTGAAGTCATGAATGGATAATATGGTTACTCATTTTATTCGCGGGTTAAATATGGGTTGGGTCGGATAATTTATCTGTTTTTTTCATTACTCGTTTCGACCCGAACAATATCCGACCCGACCCGACCGTTTGCCACTCCTACACCCAATAATAATTGCACCACAATAATTTTTGAGCATGTGTTCACACACATATTTAAAAATTTAAGTAATTTTGAAAAAATATAACATTTTTATACATGCATCTCTCAACTTGGATACACCTCTGCTCACAATCTCCTCGCGATAGCCAAATATTTAGCAACCCGTCAGTATTCTGAGTTGCCCTAGGGTTGGTAACGCAAAATGGGACCACGTGAGTCCATTGGTAGCTTGTCCGCCTTACTAGCCACTTCATTGATTGTGTTTAGGGGTGCCAAACAGGGGGGTAGGATCGGCTATGGCAGGTCGAAAAAGGGAAATATAAAAACGGATAAATTATTCGACCCCAGTCATATTGAATACGGATAGAAAATTGGTAAATTGATGAATAATATGAATATCTGTATTATCTATGGCTTCTTGAATATAATCATGTTTGGGAGACTTCCTATTTTTCCTAAGGAACCCCCAATTTAAAGAGCGGATCTTCTTGAATATGATCACTTTTAAGTGGATAAAGTGGATCTTATTCATATTTGACCCATTTTAAAAAGTTCATTATCCAACCCATTTTTAGCGGATAATATGGATGGATAACTATTTTTTTTTATCCATTTTTGCCATCACTAATTGTGTTGATATGTATATTATATCAAGTTGATAGTGTCCTTATTTGACAGTTAGGGGTGGGCATCGGCCGGTTCGGTTCGGTTTTCGATTTTGCCTATTGGTTATCGGTTTACAAATATCATAACCCGATAACCAAATCGATAAGATATTAGTTATCGGTTATCGATCATTAACGGTTCGGTTATCGGCTATCGGTTTACCCGATAAGATAAAACAACTAAAACAATTTCGCAATATATAAAAGTGTCGAGTTCTCAATTATCTTGAGCCAGAAGTCAAGAAATAGATCACATTTCCGTTGTCTTTGACAACTTTATGATGGATAAATATAGGATTATAAAGGTGAAATGCAATATGATTGTATTGATAATAAAACGTGGATATGATTCGTATGTTTAACTAGAAGTGAAAAAATTCTGAAAAAAATAGGATAAAATAGTAAGACGACGTTACACAATCAAGTCTTTAAGCTACAGGTTATGTTACGATAATCTATATGAATATTTATCAGAAATTATGAATTGATAATATCAGAAACTGGCTAACCCATGTATCAAATAAACAGAAGTTTACTGGTTAGGATTCTTAATATTCCAAAAAGAGAAACACTTGTTAAAATTATAAGTGTTTTATAATTTAAGATTTGTCCAAAAAGAGAGAAACACATGTCCAACCTGAGGGCATGATGCGATTGACGAGTGATGTCGACCTGAGTCTTGACGGGCTGACTAGTGACTAGTGACTGGTGAGGGTGTGAGCCGTGAGGCGGAGAACTGGTGAGGGCGTGAGCCGTGGTGAGGCGGAGAACTGCTGAGGTTGGGTCGTAGGGGTGCGGCGGAAAATTGAGAAACTGAGAAAGAGAAACTGACTTACTGATAATTGAGAAAGAATAGGGAAAAGGAATTATGAAACGTTAGTATAGTATATATATACTTAAGGGTAAATTAGTAAATTAGTTAATTCTTATTGGGTTATCGGTTTTTACACAATAACAGAATTACAAACCGAGCCCAAACCGATAACCCAATATATAAAAAAATTACCCATTACCGAACCGTTAACCCAATACCAATAACCCAATAAATAATTAACGGTTCGGGTTATCAGTTTTACCCGATATATACCCATCCCTAGTGACAGTTAGCTAAGAGAGAAGCCGATTAATGAAGCCCGCATAGTAGTGCCTCTACTCTATTAAACCTAGCTAAGGAGTGGATTTTACTTGAGCATCTGCCTTTTTGGCTTCAATTCTTCACTTTTTCTTTTTTCTTTTTTTTTTCTTTTTTTCTTTTTTAACCTGGAAGCCAGGGTTTAGAGATTTGAGGTTATTTATGATGGGGATCGAAATAATATGGTGCATACGGAAGCTAAAAAGATTACTTTAATGACGGTAAATGGCATAAAAGAAATATATCAACAGAGACTATCATTTAAAGTGGTTTGGTCAATTGACCTGATAAAAGTAATATTTAAAAAAAAAAAAATAACTGATAAAAGTACAAAACTTCTCCTCCAATAAAAAGATAAGGAATATGAAAGAGATTTAATTCTTCAAGGAATCTTTTTCATTTTGTTCAAGAAAATAAATCTTAATAGAATAAAATTCAGGGCAAAATCCTAATACTCTAAACTGTATGAGGGACCATTTAATGGCTTTCCAGAAAACTGGCTTTAACAGAAAATGAAAATCTTTGTAACATAATAAACAAGGATTGAAGGCATCCTTGTGCTATATATTTCATATTAGATGATTTGTACAAAAGAAAAGGACCCTATTCATCTTACCTAAGAAATGGAAGGAGGTAATTCACCAAATGACAAGTATCGGTTGTTTAGTAAATGAAACCTTAGCTCAATTCTTTGAAAGTAAAAGGACGGTCCTCATGTGCTTCATATCCAGCGGGATTAAGGGTGTGTTTGGTACGACGGAAAATGTTTTCCAAGAAAATAAATAGTAATCTTATATATTTTTCGGTGTTTGGTACGTAAATTAAGGAAAATATTTTCTCAAGAGTATTTTTAAATAATTTTGATATAATAAACATGAAGCCATAAACTTTCGAACCAACAATCTTCCGAACTCACAAATTTCATAAACTTCTGAACCGCAAAACTTTCGAAACCGCGAAATTTTGAACCCGTAAACTTTATAATTTCTAAACTCGTAAACTTCGAAACACATAAACCTCTGAACTCATAACTTTGAAACTTGTAAAATTTTGAACCTGTAAACCGAAAGATGAAAAAGTAAAACTGAAAATATATAAAAAAAATATTTTTTTCGAGAACGGGAGGGAGGGGGGCAGTGGGTGGGTGGGGGTGCAGAGAAAAAAACAGAAATTTAAAAATTACAAAAAAAAAAATGTGCGGGGGTAGGGATAGAAAAACAAAAAACAGAAATTTAAAATTACACAAAAAAAAATTCTTTTTTTGGAGGGTGGGGTAATAGGGTCGGTGGTGACGGAAAAAAAAAACTTTTTGGAGAGAGGGCATAGGGTGGGGTTAGGTAGGTTGGGTGTGGGGTGTGGGATGGGTTGGTGAGGGTATGGAATAGGATGGGGAAGCTTGAGAAGGAGTTTTGGAAAATGTTTTCCATTCTCTTGATAGGGAAAACATTTTTCTCCAATTGGAGGAAAATGAGTTGATGAGAAAAATGTTTTCCATAACATTAAAGTCAACCAAATATGGAAAAATTGAAAAACATTTTCCGAAAAATATTTTTTTTCATACCAAACAGACCCTAAGTGTATAAAATAGACAAAGGAGAGCTGTCAAAACAATCACTCTATACTTATTTTTGATTCAAGATAATCTGACTGAACTCAACTCAGATGTTTATTCCAATACACAAGAAGGGAAACAGACTGAAAATTTGTCTATCATTACAATTTTGCTGTAACATGAGAGCTCGACACTCTGAGCGCGCTAATATGTGTGACATAAACATTGGTGGAGCATTCATCCACAACATCATTAGAAGCTTTTGAAAATCGGATTACTACATGAAACCGCAGATCCTCCACCAACATACTCAGACGTTCTTGGCAAATACAAACACGCGCAACTGATCAACAATAAAAAAGGCATACATCATTCACCTATAACAACATAAAATTATGTGACATCCATGTAAAAGAACATGCAAGTTACAAAAAGAGCTACCACGAGAGTTGAGTTTGGTATGACTTGACAAGTCCAAAGGAGTAAACTGAAGCTGGGAGCAGCAAACCTGTCAACTTTGGATACTCCCACAAAACCAAGAAAATCTTTTTTTTTTCCTTCAAGATTTACAGGGTACTGGCATAATACAACAGCAGAATTCCAGGTCATGAAACACCGAATGGAACTTCTGAGCTGTCGATATTAACTTACAATAAAAGTTAAAAAAACTCAACTGCTGCTAAACATGCAATTTGACAATATTAGGAGAGTAAGAGAAATCATAAGTAAGACTCTGAGGCATCACATGGCAATCATGTGCCAGATCCATCTTTCCCAGCCTCATTGCCGGCCGCTTCATTAAATGAGGCGGACAAATACTCAGCAAGGCTTTGCTGAGGAGCAGATTTTAGTGGAGCATCTGGGATTTTAGCCTTTTTTGCGCTAATGGATTTTGGCAGCCAGGAAGATTTTTCAGATTCGGGGGTATCTAAATTGTTTGATGGAGCATTTAATGGCTTCCAGATAACTGGCTTCAACTCTTTCCATGGATCTTCTACCATTGACTTATTATAATACAAATCCGGTCTAGACTCCGCTGATGTGCATCCATGGGAACCTAATCCCCTCCTACCACGTTGAGCCGAAACAGGACTTGAACTATTACCCATCCATTGCGCTGAACCCTGGTAAGGGCTGCCTCTGTGCCCCGGACCTTGGTAAGGGCTGCCTCTATATCCTGAACCTTGGTTAGGGCTGCCTCTATATCCTGAACCAGGATTACCCCTACCTTGTCCATAATGAAACCCAGGTCTTCCACCTTGATGAATGCCAGGACTGGCAAAGTTACCACCTATTGAAGAATTAGGTGGAAAGTAGTTGTTAGATGTGCCAAAAGAGCTATCCCATGCATTAAGGGAGCTTCTTTGTGGTGTGCCGAAAGGACTATTTTGCCCAGGGTTTCCAAGAGTATTAAAGGTATGATGGACTCCTTGTGACTGCAATCTTTGATCTATGGAATAGTTGCCTCGAGCAGTATAAATTGGAGACTGAGGGTTTCTTGGTCCTGAAAAAAATCATGAAACAAATGTATTTTTATACTACAATATGTGTCGAAAAATTGCACAAAGAGACAATTCAACGTGATGGCATTAGCCAGAGCCAAGCTAATCAGAGCAAACTACTCCCACTGTGATATCAATATTTCACATAACATACTGTACAAGATACGGACAATTGGACGTATGAAAATCATGCCTTAATCAAACTGAAATCCCTAATTGTCACTAATAGGCCGTATTGCATATGCATTAATCATGAAGCACACATCTATTATCCAATATGGCACTAGAAGTTAGACAGGTCCGGACAAGACAACCTCTATCCATAAGAGACTGAAAGAATATAGAGCGTCCCCGCATCTAACAACAATAATAGTATCGCATGCTAACACTATTTTACATTAGAGGCCTTTCACTACCATATGGCATATCTCGACATGAGCACGGTTCATGAAGCAGCTGAACAGACAAACTAAAGTTCAGCTGCATTACAGCCTTGATCTCGGATGGGAACAATCTTTTTCCATAGGCTAAACATTTGTTGTTTTTTACACGCCTCTCATGAACCTTTTAAACTTTCTCCTCAATCTTACAAGACACTAAAACCAAAGTATATATCCCACATAAACAAGATCAACAACTTCCAGAGGTTTAGCCAAAAGCTGGGCCAATAGCAATAAGTTTTAAGCTGGCGTTGAAATTTGTCCTAGATTAAAACGTGAAAACAACATAACTTTTTTCCTGATATGGAATAAAGTTGTTTGCAACTTAGCTAATTTCTCTTGTGTAAAATATTTCGTCTGTGCTTTGGCATATTGTAAAGCACTTTTTCCCAAACTGACACTTATCCCTCCTTAGAACATCGCCTCCTTTCAAGTTTCAACCCAACGGGAAAAAAGAAAATGATAAGTCATTTAAAAGACCTATTAAAATCTCAAATGAGATATCTTTGATGAGCTTAGACAAGGTGATGCTTAAAGAGAAGAAGTGACGTGAATTGAGGGGTTATCATTTGATGCTCTAGAGAAATGTGGCTCTTCAAAAAATGGAATGTCGAGTGATCCCAATTAGAAGCATTCTATTACTTGATTCTCAATTTAAAAGATGAAAAGTAAAAGAGGAGGGGACAAATGACCTTTTGCTATTTTAACTCATCTCCAGTTATGCTCATCATTTTTTTTTTTTTGATAAGGTAAATTGTATTAATCAAAAAGGAGATAACTCCCATATACAAGAAGTATATCAAAAGGGAGAGAACTCCGGTTATGCTCATCATTCTCTTGGTTGTCCTTATTTTTTTGTTCTTCTCATTTTTGTAATGCATATTTTAAAACTATTTATGTTGTGCTGCTTTTGATTTACGTCATACTTTTTTCCGTTTCCTTCAAACCGATTACTCTGTAAAAAGTTCTTTTTCTTCTATAATGCAAGTCATCATATGTTTTTATTAGGTAAATAATTTTATTAATGTTGGGGTAACCCCCATATAGAAGTATCCCAAAAAGTAGAGAAACCTAGACTTTTAATACGGTACAAAAGTCACCTGCTCATCTATAAAACCAAGAGCTTCATGGCGCAGAAAAAAGAAACTAGAGAAACGAGACTACTCCTCACATGTACAAAATAACTCTCTACCCCTCCAAAAGCTCTCTTATTCCTCTCCTCCACACAACCCACATAAGAGCTAGCCGGTCTTCTCTTCCTTCTCTTTAAGTTCCACCTATGCAAGTCCTCTTTTTCTAATACTTCTGATTTGTCTTCTCTTCTTTTTCTTTTCTTTTTTTTGATAAGGTAAAAGTTTATTAAAAAAGTACCAAGATGGCACAAAAAGATACAAAAAATATCCCAAAATGCATCATCCAACTTCTATTCTACCCCTCCTAGCATGTCCGGGAACTCCATATACACTGATCCAGATTTCCTAAAGGGCTACATTTACACCAATAATACAGATTACGAAGACATTTATTGTTAATTCTAATAATGTAATTTCTACGCCCTTCAAATCAAGCTTTGTCCCTCTCCAGCCATAATGTCCATATGATGCACAATGGAATGGTTCTCCAGATCTGCTTTAGTCTTCCAGGTACTTTCTGAGATTGCCAATTTTCTAATAAACCCCTTAAAGTTTGAGGCATCACCCAAGAAACGCCACAAATGCTTAAGAATAGATCCTAAGGTGCTTCGACATGGCAGTTAAGGGGCACAATGTCGACGCGACACTAGTGTGGGTGTGAGCATGGGATCTGTACCGCATCTGGTCAAACGATTTTGGGTATTTTGACCACGACGGATGGAAAAATTCGAGACGAGATACAATTTGATTCCCGATCAGAACCAAAACTAGGGTAAATTTGAAGAAAATAACATATCTTATCTAGAAAATCAAGCCTTTACTTATCTACAACTTGAGAATAAAAAAAAAGTCCATACATTACAAGCTAATACGTAAGTATTCCAAAAAAAAATTCATAATTTAGAGATATTTTATATTTTTATATTTTTAAATTATTTTTAGCCGGATCCTCGCACTCGTATCCATATCCCTAAATCTTAGAAATTACATCTCGAAGGATCCGATCTCTAGATCCACGCCCGTGTCGGACACCCGCACACGTGTCCGAGCAACTTAGAAGATCACAACACTGTCTAGATACTCTGCAATGGAGGAGAAGAAGGTTCACTGTTTCCTGTTCTTCTTCTTCACACATATAACATCTGTTACATAGACTGAAGCCTCTTTTCTGCAAGTTGTCTTGAGTCAAACAAACCTCCCACGTTGCTGACCATCAAAGCATGCTACCTTCACTGGTGCTCTGGTCTTCCAAATCATTTTCCGATTCCAGTCTTCTCTTTTACTTCTGTCCTCTTGTAGTACAACTACTGAAGTAATCAAATACTATGAAATTGAATTCTGAAAATTGATCCTTTTTATGGTTGATTAATAAAAGATGGAAAAAAATAATTTGTGATTGAAATATCTTTTGGATGGTCTAGTTAAAATTATATTCTTACGACGATTTCTATGAGTTGGATTACAGCCGTCATTATTGTATATTGTACGCTAAGTAGTAACTGCACTTGAATTTTTTTTTTTTTTTTTTTTTTTGAAAAAGGTAACAATTATATGCTTCAGCACCCAAAAAAAGGGGCTGGTACGCCAGTAACTGTACGTGCATATTGATTATTACAATTACCAAATCCTTATCCGTTTATTCGTATTTTACTTTTGATATGTTGTGCCCTCACTTCTCACTTTTCACTTCAAGCCTCACGGACCTCGTGCTTTTTTGCACTGTTTGCTCCTAGAAAACACTGAGCTAAGAATTAAAGGTTTGACAACTTTTTAATCTGAAACTAATATTAAATCAACTATGCTTCGAAGCAATTCAGCAGAGGTACACCATATCTTATCTTCTAAGGCAAGATTACAAACTAGTATAGTCAAACCAACAACAACAACAACAACAACAACAACAACAACAACATACCCAGTATAATCCCACAAGTGAGGTTTGGGGAGGTTAGTGTGTACGCACACCTTACCCCTACTTGGCGAGGTAGAGAGGTTGTTTCCAGTAGACCCTCGGCTCAAGAAAAGGTGAAAAGAGAGAAAGGAAGAAGACGAAGGAGAAAGAGGAAGAAGAAAGAAAACATAGAGGGACGAAGGACAGTAAGGAAAAGGGGAGAAAGACAACTATAATAACAACAACAACAACGAAATCGGTAACAGAGAATAGCATCAAACAATAGCAAACTGGAACATATGTGCAGAGGGAACAAAAAACAATGGAGCTACTAATACTACTAAAAAAAGAACGAGGAACTCTCGACTACTTACTAGCCAACTACTCTAATCTTCACCTCCACACCTTTAGTATAGTCAAACCAAATGTAATAATATCCACACAAAAAACTAGTATAATCCTACAAGTGGAGTAACAAACCACAAAATCATCCATCCACATATATTTTTAGCACATTAAAGTATAAAATAAACTAAAAAAAAAAAGAACATGGTACTTACTTGGAGGGGTGTAACATGGTTGAGAAAGTTGAGGGCTGACGTTATTCCTCTTTTTGTTAGCAGAAAAAGCAGCCATGGGGTCAGTGTAATAATCAAATCTTGGGGTTTCATTGTAATGAAATTCAGCCTGTCCTGAAGGAGATTCAATTAAAGGGTTGCTAAGACCTTGTAATTGATTCTGAGTTTCATTGTAATTTCCACTTTGTGAAGCTTCCATTCTCATAGCTTTTAGCCTTTCCTTTCTCTTTTCTGACTCCTCCTCCATTATCTAATGTATCAAGATTCAAGATTCAATCTTTATGGTTGGTTTGGGGGGGGTTTGGCTACTGTGATTTTTGTAATTGTAGGTGAAACTGAGACAGATTTCTAATTCTTCAATCCCTAGTTTTACAATCTTTGAGATGCCATTTTTATCCTTTAAAGATAAATGGCGAATATGCCACCACGTCCATGCTGAGATGGTCAAAAGTTTGATGGGTATTTCTGGAATTTAATATCAGGAACCTTTTCTTAAAAAAATATTCTCTAATTTTTTTTGGGTTTTTTTCTTATATTATTTCGGATTCCTTTAAATGTTGCATGGTACTATTTTTTTAAATGCACACTCCAATTATTATTATTTTTCTTGCTATTTAGGCTTTACGAAGGGTGCTTGAGGACATACATTTGATACGAGGTTGTGGAGGTCGAAGATTAAGGTATGAAGTTGGTAGGTAGTTTATAATATTCATTGATATGCTTAGTAGCATGCATTTTCTTTCATATTCTTTGATTTTTATTACGATATGTGGTTTTGTTCGCATCGGGTATTGTATTCCATGTTGTTATTATTGGATACTGTTTACTTTTTTTTCTCTTCCATCTTTCTTCCTTCCTTACTTCCCTCTTCTTCTTCTTGCCTTTCCTGAGCCGAAGGTCTATTGGAAACAGCCTCTCTACCTGCATTAGGTAAGGGTTAGGTCTGCGTACAGACTACCCTCCCCAGACCCCACATATTAGAATCAAACTGAATATGTTATTGTTATTGTTTTATCTCCGTATGACCTATTATGTGTTTGAGACAACTAATAATTTCATTAGGGTAGACTATTTACTATCACACCATAAACACCCTTTATGGTGCTAACCTTTTTTTCGAACCTCGTGTGATGTTTGTGCCCGGGCGGTCCTTTTTTAAATTTAGCATGTAGGATATATATATTCAACTAGCCCTTTCTTAACAATTATGTTTCTCCAATGATTGCCTATCTTTTCTCTCTCTCAATTCTTACTATATCCACAATGACCGATGACAATGGGCTTCCTAAATCCACCATAAAATTTGCACATATCAACATAAATTTATCAAGAGCCAGCTTTTAGTCGAAGGTTTTTACGTTCTTGTCACCGTAACAATCTGCTTAAAGACGAGAATACCTCCCTCGACAAGTTCTTTAGGAGCTCTTATTCTTGGACGAAAAAGGAGTTGGTGGTGTTATCGTTGGGTTTTTTAAACATTAATAGCTTAAAATAGGATGAATAGGATGAATGGGAAACGGATGGATAAATGAAATATTTGAGTAATATTTGAGGTTCCCTCCTTGTTTGTCACATATGGGAAGAGGAAAAAGTTTTTGATGAGTATATAAGTAATTGCTCTTCTTCTAGCTCATAAAGATTTAGATTTGGATTTGGATTTAGTCAAATGATCTTGATTAATTTTTGGACCAAATTTATTTGTTAATAATAAATATTAACAGAAATGTTATTAAATATTTATTTTAATAATAAAATATTAATATTAAATCCATATTCAGTTATCCAATTTTCAGTTTTCTGTTTTTGTAACAGAAAATTAACTACCCTCTTCAATTTTCCATCTTTATTGTTGAGTAAATAGCCAAGTATGTCATGGCATTTATTCAATGGCCGTTTTGCAAAAATAGTCATTCTGAAGAGTTGCACCTCTTCAGATTTCAGCACAACTTTGGCTATAAACACAAGTTCATTCTCTCATATTTTACATACTAATTTCTGTATTTTTCTCCCTTCTTCTACATATATTTTAACTTCAAAGAAAGCAATTGTAAGTGTAATTTGCTACCGAACTTTGTGTTCGCTGAAACACTGGGGGTTTGAAGTATCACTACACCAGTGTGTAATTCGTTCTATCCTGGGAGAAAATAATCCATAACATTGGGTACTAGGAGGGGATTAAATTCCTTAAGGAAACACTATGAATTTAGGGGGCTCGAATTGGTTTTTTATTTCGTTTACATTTCTGTTTATGTTATTTTATTTTCTCCCGAATTATTTTACAAATACAGATTACTAACCGTTACAAAGATAAGTTTAGATATGAAACATGTGCAACTAACAATCCGTATAGTTGTTAAAGTGGTACATAATTCTACAGTACAATACTTTGAACTATGTTAGTCATATTTTATCTTTTTTTACAAATACTGATTGATGTTTGGGATGTAATTTGATAATTTATGTTATTAATTATCATACATTTTGATGTAATAAATATTTTGTACTGACGTTTTCTTAATTGAGTTGATTTTGTGTAACATGAAGTAAAAAGAAAGTTGTGCAAAGTGATATAGAAAACGATAAAGTAGAGCACGAAAGAAATGATGACGCAAGGTGCCGGAATTCCGCCGTCCAGAATAATGCAAGGCTTTGAAACTTCATAATGCTGCCTCTCATAGCGCTAGGCTGAGTAAATGTGGCGCCTCTCATGGCGCTAGGCGATGAAACTTTGGCACCTCAGATGGCATTTCGCACTAATAGTCCTATCCGAGCCGGTTTCTTCTCCCCTTCAGTTCGGGACTTGGTTACTTCGTCTAGACTTTATCCTACCCTATAAATATTTTCTAAACTCGTTTTAAACGGGGGCTGGACATATTTCGAAGAGGGAAGTGCCGCCGCAGGGCCGAATTTTAATTTTTGTTTCACCAACCTTAGTAATTTCCATTATTCTTTGAATGATTTGTTGTTTGGCTACCATGTAATGTCTATTGGAGCTAAACTTCATGTTCTAAGATTTTGGTTCTTTCATGACTATTGTTATTTGGATATTGATTTTTGTTTCTTAATTTATCGTATTGGTTAATTTATTCAATTATGCATTTAATTATTTGATTGTTTGATCACCACTTGAATACTATTTATGAATCTAGAATTAAACTCGAGAGTAAAAATTTTAGATTGTACAAAGAATTGAGTAGAGTGAGCGCTTGAACTGGGCATCGTGTAACAGATTTGGGGTTAGGATAGACATACCTAATCATCTTGCTTGATTATTATATAGAAATTATGAATGCATTTAGTTATTTCTAACTCCATAAATATATAATGTTAGGTCAGCTTGAATAGGTAAATAAGAGCACGACAGGCTCTTATGAGCAATATTAACACTACCAACCAATAAATCAGATAAATTATTAGTCAAATCAAGTGAATAATATAATAAAATTATTAAATAACTCGTAAACCTTGATCGCTTTTATCAAATTGATAATATAAAAATCTACTCTCTTTTTGGTAAAGTAATCGCACTATGATTCAAATTTTTCTTTTGGTCAATTTTTGTTAGGCATTGAGTCTTGGGTGCTAAGATGTGTTCTTCTCTTCCTATATCTTAACCTAGCTAGTTCTGTTTATGGATCTTAAGCTTAAGTCACATCACTTAATTAAGTTCGTAGTAAATTTGCCCAGACTTCCGCCCAGTGCTTAAACTATTCGATGTAAGAAAAGAATCGAGCCAGTCATAAAATGAATTTATAGAAGTATCTTCACATAGTTAAATAGCTAAAATCTAACCTTACAAATTCTAATAAGGAATCCTTATGAGAAACGCCGAAACATAAACATCAAACTATCAAGAGATTTTTACCTAGTTATGTTATAAACCTATGAAAATTTTAATAGAGGAATTATCACTTAATTATGTTTCATAGACATAATTACATATTCTATACAGATTAATTAATATTAAATGAGTATCCCCATTATGAATAGAGTTGTACTTAGAACGAAAATTTATCTTTTAGAGAGTTTGTTACTTTGTGGCTAAGTCATTAATTTATTCACCTATAAATAGTGGGGCTTTACCCCGTTGTATATTATCTGAAATCCAATAAGAATTACCTCTCTCTTTTCGTTGTAATAGTATTCTTTTCCTTATTGTTTTATTTCACGTTATCAGCACGAGACTCTACCGTCTCAAGAAGCTCTTTGAGAAAACTAAGGTATAGTTTTTATGCTCTTTTAATAATGTCTTATATTAAGAAACGAAAGTTCGTTGCCCTTGAAATTTTGGAGAAGAACTATATGTCGTGCGTGTTGGATGTTGAAATTCATTTAGATACAATGGGTCTTGGAGACGCCGTTAAATACAAAAATAAAGAATCCCAAGATTGTACTAAGGCCTTGATTTACTTGCGCCATCACCTTGATAAAGAGTTAAAAATAGAATATTTCACAGTCAAAGATCCACTTATTTTGTGGAGTGGCTTAAAGGAAAGACATGACAACTTAAAGTTGGTCACACGTCCACAAGCACGATATGATTTGGCTCATCCGCGACTCCAAGACTTTAAGTCTGTTTTTGAATACAATTCGGCGATGTTCAGAATTACTTTTAAATTGAAACTCTGTGGAGATAGTATCACTGACTATGATATGCTTGAAAAAATGTTCTGTGATGATCCGATAGATCATCTTATAATTTAAACCTAATTCTGTGATCCGGAACCTTTAAAAGTCATGTTTTAGCCTTACTCGATTTGCGTGTACATACCGTGCGTTGTTCCGAAAAGCTTTTATGTTAAAAACTAATAAAAATAAGAAATTGCGCCTAAAACTTCATTTGAGTTGACTTCGGTCAACATTTTTGATAAATGGACATGGATTCGTGTTTTGACGGCCCCGGTGGGTCTATATTATGATTTGGAACTTGGGCGTATGCACAGAATCGGAATCGTAAGTCCCTAGCCCGAGATATCGGACTATGTCGAAATTTAGAAGTTAAAAGCTTAATGAAATTGAAGTGTTTGACCGAAGTTTGACTTTTTGGATAACGAGTTCGTATTTTGGTTTCGGAACCCAGTATAGGTCCAATACCATAATTATGACTTATCTGTGAAATTTGATGAAAATCAGAGTTGATTTGACGTGATTCGGACGCCCCGATTGTGAAAATAGGAATTTCAAAGTTTTCTTGAAATTTTTATGTGATTTGGGGTTAAAGTCCTAGTTCTAGGTGTTATTTTGGCAATTTGATCGCGCGAACAAGTTCGTATAATATTGTTAGACTTGTGTGCACTTTTGGTTTAGAAGCCCGAGGGCTTGGGTGAGCTTCGGATAGGCTACATAGTGAAATTGATTTGAAAAACACTGCTGGTGCATATGATATTATTGCAGGCCTCTGATCTCGCATTTGCGAGATCAGGCATCGTAATTGCGACCTCTGAGAGGTTCAGATATGCGAGCTTCTCATCGCAAATGCGAAGAGAAGATGAGCCAATGGTTATCACATTTGCGAGTTTCCTTTCGCATTTGCGAAGTGAGTCTGGGAAGGGCAGTGATCGCAAATGCGATCATTAAGTCGCATTTGCAAAGATTCAAGGTCGCATTTGCGAGCTTATCTTCGTATTTGCGAAGGCAGCAGAAGTGTGAAGGGCTACGCATTTGCGATGGCTTCTTCTCATTTGCGAAGCTCAGGTCACAAATGCGACATCTGCAGTTGTGTAAAAGTGACTTAGACGGGATTTTTCTCCCATTTTTCAAATTTTCAAATTCTAGAACCCTAGAGGCGATTTGTCCAAGTCCAATTCTTTCCCAAAACTTTGGTAAGTGATCCTAACCCATTTTCTATCAATTTTCCATCACATTTCATGAATTTCCAACCTAAAATCTAGGATTTTCCGTGGTAGAAATTGGGGGTTTGGGTAGAATTAGGGATTTTTGGGAAATTGGGATTTAGACCTCAAATTGGAGTCGAATTTCAAAACTAACTACATAATCGGGCTTGGGAGTGAATGGGTGAATGGTTTTTGGTCCGAACCTCAAGTTTTGACCAAGCGGGCCCGAGGTCGATTTTTGACTTTTTGGGAGAAAGTTTGGGGAACAAAATTTTTTCCAATTTAATTGATTCCTTTAGCAATAATTGATGTTAATGAGTTAATTGTGGCTAGATACGAGTGGCTTGGAGGTGGATAGTAGAGGAAAAGCTGTAATTGAGCATTGAGCAAGGTAAGTGTCATGTCTAACTTTGACTTAAGGGATTAGGAACCCTTGAGTTAATTGATATATGCAATTCATGTGAGCGGCGTATATGTGAGGTGAAGAGTACTTATGTGCAGCCAATTTAGCTGTTTTTGCCTGTTTCTTTCCCGTTCTTCTTATATTGTTTCCTTCCCCGCCTTAACTGTTACATGATTTACTTGTATTTCCATGCCTAATTGTTACTTTTTAGACATTGTTTCTCCTTGTTGAAGGTATTAGTTATCCCATAGCTTCCTTGTCTCATATTATTTGTTTAAGCTGTTTTATTGTTGCTTTATGAAATATTCCAGAATGGTCTCGCTGCATAGTATTACTTGCGTAAGGTTTTATAGAGTCCAAGCTTCTCATTTGCTTTGTTTTGCAGATTAAGTATTGTGAAGGGTTTGTGTTAAATTGTAAAATTCTTGTACTTACTGAGTAGTTGATACTGATAAGGTGGGATCGAGTTGCGCGCCGCAACAGGTGGAATAAAAGTGATATATTGAGGAGGAATAAGAGTGAGTTGATATTATACGGTGGGGTCGGGTTGCACGCCGCAACACTTTTATTTATATTATGTTGTTTATGTTATTAAGTGAAAATAAGGGAGGAATATGATATGTACGGTGAAGTCGGGTTTCGCGCCGCAACAATCTATATGTTTATGCTTTTCTTGACTGTGTTAGTTGTACGGTAGTCTTGAATTGCACTTAAGAATTGGCAATAGCTGAACACTAACGAAATATGTTGGGTATTGTATTTACTTTTTGTAAATTATTGCTTTACTTTATTCTGTCTTCTTTTTTGCTTTTATTATTTATCGTATGCAGATTATATTGTGAGTGTCCCGCTGTAGCCTCGTCACTCCTTCGTCGAGGTTAGGCTCGGCACTTACTAGTACATGGGGTAGGTTGTACTGATAATATACTCTGCACTTCCTGTGCATATTTTGGAGCAGGTTCGGGCTGATCGAGAGGTTAGCTGTAGACTTCATTGCTAGAAGATCCAAGGTAGTCATGTTGGCATCCCCAGGCCCTGACGTCCCGTTCTATACCCCTATACTTTACTGTTTTTCGTTATTTCACAAACAATTATATTTTCTTATGGACAAATACTTGTAGTAAAATCTTAGTATGTTCGTGAATTGTGACTCCGAATTTTGGGTAGCAATAGTATGTAAACAAAGTTGTTATTAATATATTTTGGCGTTTATTTCGATTATTATGGCTTGTTTACTGATAAACACTTAAAGGTAAAGAATTGGCTAAATACCATCTAACGTTGGCTTGTGCAAATATAATGTTAGGCGTCATCACGGTCCCGACAATGGGAATTCCGGGTCGTGACACGTTCACAGCGTTTCATGCCTCCAAGAGAAAGGCTTCAAGAAGTATTTTGAGTTGATTTCTCTTCTCCTTGTGGCTGAACGAAACAATGACTTACTCATGAGAAATCACGATAATCGACCCACTGGGTCTATACCATTGCCTGAAGTGGATGAGGTGTATTCACATTATGCTAAGCGTGGAAAAGGTCGTGGCCTTATTCGTAGTTGTGGCCGTGGATAAGAAAGAAATTTTCCTGGTGTTAATCATCCCCCAAAGAAATATAACCACCGAAAGTGGAAAAGGAAAGACGAGAAGCCAAAGGCAAATGGTTCGGAAACTAAATGCTATCGTTGCATTGAAAAAAGGCATTGGGCAAATATCTCTCAAGAATAAAGGCTCTGAGGCTAATTTTGTCTATGACAATTAATTTGACATCACCCACTTGGATGTGACAGATTTTTTTGAGCACCCTGATGGAAAAATATACCACTTGATCGGTGATGGGTCAATAGTTAAAGATGATTGAGTAGTTTGATTTTTATTTTTGCATATTTGTGTGAGCTAGTGAATAAACATCATGTAATCACAGTTCTTTAAATGAGTAGCAATCATTAGTGTCAATTCGTATTATTTATTTTATGGAATAGTGTTAGTTCGTTTTGATTAAATATAATTAGTATCTTTTAAATAATGTTTCAGTTTACTTAGTTTCCAAAGAATAATATATTCTTTATTCAAGTAACGTTATGATGTGAAGAGAAAATCTAACATTTGCAAATAGCCAAGTTAAATCATGCGAAAGCTACTTAAATTTTTTCCAAGGAAATTCAAATATTCAATTTCTTTTGTGATTTTTTTCTTGCAACTGACATGCTAAGTTGCTAATTGTATGAAAAATTTCAGCATCACAGAAAAGGCATGTGTGCATGTGAACCATTACAGTTTCTTTCATAAACAAAACTTGATTATGTCACAAACACCAATACGGATTTCCGCTCAATCAATTAATCATAATTCATTCCTAAATTAGCGTATGTCAGTTTGATTAAATTCGAAACATTTGCTCAGTCAAAATACCACCAACTGGATAAGTGATTGAGTACACGTCAAACTGAAATTTTAGTATTTATTTTCTAATTAAATTGTGCAATCAAAGAAAGTGTCGTACGAAAAGTTTGAAGTAGTGATTATCGACACATTAATTGACAAGTTATTGAGTACAATTTTAAATGATCCAATTTTCTCAATGTTTTCTTATTGTGCAAGACTATTCAGTCATTTAAGGAATGGCATAATTATATTATTTTTTGCTAATTGTTTGTATCATAATTAGAGTTTGCTCGAAATTGTATTAAAATGTTTGATTTAACTTTATTTCTTTCCCCTTTTTCTTTGAAAATATTATTGCCTCTGTTTCAGTTTATGTGAACCTATTTTTTTTTTTGGTCCGTTCCAAAAAGAATGATCCCTTTCTAAATTTGGAAACAATTTTGCTTAAACTTTCAGTTATACCCTTAATGAGAAGCTTTTATAATCACACAAATACCATGGATCGACTTGTTTAGGACCACAAATTCAAAAGGTCTTCATTTTTTCTTAAATTCGTGCCCAGTCAAACAGATTCACATAAATTGGAACAAATTGAGTAATGTTTATTTGTATATTTTCTTTTGTATGTCAAACCATGAGAAGTAAAGATGAATATCTCTCAAAGCAATCTTGGATCAAAATTCAATTGTAAAAATATTTGTTTAGCTGATTCATGTACAACACATACAATATTCAAAGAAAAGAAATAATTCTCTCATTTAAGTATGTGTAAGGCAGATGTTACTACAATTTCTGGTAGTAGTAATCTAATTGAAGGCTCTGGAAGAGCTACTATAACTCTGCCTAGGGGAACAATACTTATCATAGATAATGCAATGTTCTCCTCCAAGTCCAAGAGGAAGTTGTTGATTTTTAAAGATATCCGCCGAAATGGTTATCATAATGAGACAATAGATGAGAATAATCTTGAATATCTCATCGTTACCAAAAATGTCACTGGCCAGAACAGTGTTGTTAAGAAGTTACCATCTTTATCTTGTGTCCTGTATTGGACAAGAATTAATGCAATTGAGGCACATTCTATCGTAAACCAAAAGGTTATTGATTCTAATACCTTTGTACTTTTGCATGATCGATTGGGATATCCTGGATCAATTATGATGAGACGGATTATAGAAAACTCAAATGGGCATCAATTAAATAATTTAATAATTTTTTTAAATAATGAATTTTCTTGCACTTCTTGTTGTCAAGGCAAGTTAATTATTAGACCATCACCAACAAAGGTTAGGTATGAGTCCCCTGCGTTTTTGTAACGTATACACGGGGACATTTGTGGACCTATTCACCCACCTAGTGAGTCGTTTAGATATTTTATGGTCTTAATAGATTTATCTTCTAGATGGTCTCATGTGTTTCTATTGTCATCTCGCAACCTGACGTTTGCAAAATTAATGGCATAAATAATCCGATTACGGGCACAATTTCTCGATAGTCCAATTAAGTCTATTAGACTTGATAATGCTGCTGAGTTTTTATCCCAAGTACTAAATGAACCTAATATATTTCATTTAAGAATTTTTGGATGCGTAGTATATGTGCCTGTATCACCTCCATATCACACTAAAATGGGTCCCCAAAGAAGGTTAGGAATATATGTTGGGTTTGAATTGCCCTCCATTATTCGCTACCTCGAAACATTAACGGAGGATTTGTTCACTGCTTGATTTGTAGACTTTCGTTTCGATAAGACACTTTTTCCAAAATTAGGGGTAGAAATTGGTGAAACCAATTCGGAAATTTTGTGGAAAATCCATCATTGTCTCATCTTGATCCACGTGCCGCTATTTGTGAAAAAGATGTGCAAATGATCATTCACTTGCAGAAAATTGCAAATCAAATGCCAGATGCATTTACAAATTTGAAAAGGATAACAAAATCACATATCCCTACAGAGAATGTTCCAATTCGTATTGATGTTCTTGTTGGACAATCTTCTAGTGTCATAGCTAATGGGTCAAAAACACGCCTAAAGCGTGGCAGACCGTTGGGTTTTAAGGATCGAAATCCTAGAAAAAGAAAAACAAATGATCAAGATAACGCTACGAAAGAGTCTCATGAAGCAATCCACGATTTAATCAGTCCTGAGATTCATGATGAAATCATGAGCATAAGACTCAAGAAAATAAGGAACTACCAATAAATCCTATCGATATTGAGACAAATCTGAATCGATTGGATATAGTGGTGGATTATGTCTTTGCATATATTATTACATCTAGCATTATGCAAGATAGTGAGTATTTTGAACCTCAATTTGTTGGAGAATGTCGACAAAGACGTGATTGGCCAAAATGGCAAGAAGCAATCCAATCCAAGTTGGATTCACTTACGAAACGTGTAATTTTTGGACTGTAGTCCAAACACCTAATGGTGTTAAGCCTGTTGGCTGTAAATGAGTCTTTGTACGTAAAAAGAATAAGAAAAATGAGGTACAAATATATAAGGCACGCCTTGTTGCACAAGGATTTTCACAAAGGCCTGGTGTCAATTATGAAGAGAAGTATTCTCATGTTATGGATGTTATAACATTCCGTTATCTCATTAGTTTTGTTGTACATGAAAATCTCGACATGCATTTAATGGATGTGGTTACAACCTACCTTTACGGCTCACTTGATAATGAGATATACATGAAGATTTTCGAAGGACTTAAAATGTCTAACGCACATAAATCAAAGTCCCGGGAAATATTTTCAATCAAATTGAAAAGATCTTTGTATTGTCAAAAGCAATCAGGAATAATATGGTATAGACGCCTTAGTGAGTATTTATTAAAGGAAGGTTATATAAAGGATGCCATTTGTCCATGTGTTTTTATAAAGAAAATAACATCAAAATTTGTTGTATTTTCCGTATATGTTGATGACATAAATCTTATTGGAACTCCTATAGAAATCCAAAAAACAATTGATTATTTAAAGAATGAATTCGAGATGAAAGATTCTGGAAAGAAAAAATTATGTCTCGGCTTGCAAATTAATGTTTGACAAACAGAATTTTTGTTCATCAATCTGCCTACACAGGAAAGGTATTAAACAATTTTACATGGATGTAGCACATCCATTAAGTAATCCGATGGTGGTTTGAACACTTGATGTGAATAAGGATCCGTTCCGACCTCAAGAATAGTGAAGTGCTTCTTGGTCCTAAGGTACCATATCTTAGTGCAATTTGTGCACTAATGTATCTTGCTAATACTACAAGGCCTGACATAACTTTTTCGGTTAATGTTTTAGCAAGATATAACTCTTCTCCTACAAGGAAACATTAGAATGGAAGCAAACAAATATTGCAGTATCTAAAAGGGACTACCGATATGAGCTTATTTTATGGCAACAATTGCAGTCCCAATCTTGTTGGTTATGCCGATGATGGGTATTTATCCGGCCCAGATAAGGCCCGATCTCAAATAGGCTATGCGTTACATGTGGAGACATTGCCATATCTTGGCGATCCACTAAGCAATCAATCGTGTCTACTTCATCTAATCATGATGAGATAATTACTATTCATGAAGCAAGTTGAGAATGTGTATGGTTGAGGTTTATAATATATTTATTCAAAACAAATGTGGTCTGAAGGGTAACAAACTACCCACAATTTTGTATGAAGACAATGATGCATGCATAACCCAATTAAAGGGAGGAAGGAGATAGGACAAAGAACATTTCACCGAAGTTATTTTTCGCACATGAGCTTAAAAAGAATGACGATATCAATGCGCAACAGATTCGTTCAAGTGATAATATGGCTTATTTGTTCACCAAATCTCTACCAACGTCAACCTTCAAGAAGCTGGTGTACAATATCAGGATGCAAAGGCTCAAGGATGTGAATTGATACTCTCATCAAGGGGAGTTAATACGCGTTGCACTCTTTTTTTCCTTACAAAGTTTGGTCCCATTGGGTTTTCCTTGCAATGTTTTTAAACGAGGCAATCAAAAGGCGTATTATTAAACATGTGTACTCTTTTTCCTTTACTAGAATCCCCCCCCCCCCTGAGTTTTATCTTAGTTAAGGTTTTAACGAGGCACATTAACTATTGAGTAGATTTTTAGCTTGCTAGGTTTGACTGCACTCACCTTACCCACCCGTTGCGTCTGAATTGTTTTATACTTTCTTCTCCTCTCTTTATTTCGTCTCTCTAAAAATATAACAAGACGACACCTTTTTACTTTCCTCGTCCATGTTCAAAAGTAGCGGGCAATTTTTTCCACTTTGGGAAAAAATCCCTTCTTTGCCATTTTTGGCTTAATGATTTCTGCCTTTTGTTTCTTTTTCTGTCACTAACCGATGGGAGAAGTGATCGGCGCCCAACTATACCACTAAAGAGTAGCATGGTAGGGGTCGAAGCAGCTTTTACCCAAACGGGTCGGGATCGATTTCCACAGGAAGCTATGTATGTGAGAGTTGAGTGTCTAGATGACCTAGTGGTGTGTCATGCTCTTGATTACACCTCTCATCAATTTTTTTTTGTAATTATGCTATGGTTTAATCTGAATGAAATGATGAACTAGCTAACTAATATCTTTTTTTGGATTTTCTTAGTTGATTAAAAACACTAGGGCTATGACTTACTCCTAGGTGAGTAAATAATGGGATCCAAAATTGAGAATAACCTTGTGAGTAGTGGGTGAATGACATAACCTCATGCTAAGTTGCTCACCCAATACCTCTCGGTAGTTTGGGTGACTTGCCCGAATTGGCCTTCTCAAGCACAATTGGGTGTTTTCATTGAATCACATGAATTGGCTCAAGTCGGGTATAGCTATCTCTAGCATCCACCCTTTTATTGGGGCTATCAATCTCTTGAGTTCGCCCCAATACCCTGTTATCCTAATTACCTAGACTTGGGTCATCTTTATCAAGAGTAAACCTAGTCATGAAGGCATGAGATAGTGTTTGCAATCACTAAATCTGAGATTTATGCACAAATTAGGCTAAAAACCAAACGCCCATACACAAAATCATCCTAAAATTGAAGACCCATTAATTACCCACACTAGGGTTGGGTCACAACCCTAACTTAAGGGTCTAGATACTCATAATTGAAGAAGAAACTAAAGTAGAAGATGAAATTAAGCTCATAAATGTAAATTACAAGATAGAAATTGAAGAAATATTATAAGAACTATGATAAAATTACTCAAAATGAACAAAAACCACTATTCACGTGTTCCTCCTAATAGCTGATAACCTAAAAATGAGAAAAAGATCTATTTATACTAGGCTGAAAATACTGGATAAAATTGCCCATACGGAGAATTTGCTCCCAGCGTATTTTTGAGCGTCGCGGCGGGTTGGCTTCCGCTGCAGCAGAATAATGACCGCTGCAGTGGTCTTGGACTATGTAGTCTCTCTGATTCTCCATTCCGCATCCAGCGGAATAATGAAACACTGCAGCGGAAAAATACCGTTGACCGCGAAAGTGTGAATCCCCACTGTTGCTGACTCTCTGAAGTTTATAAAAATGCCCCAGCATAATATTGGACGTTGCAGCGGTAGATAATCCGCTACAGAGGAAAAGTAGCACGGTCAGCGGTGAGTTATGCCTCAAAAACCACCTCTCTGAAGTTTGCCAACGGGGCAGCGGTGAGAAATCCGCTGCAGCGAAATGACAAATGCTGCAGGGGAAAGTGGGCGATGTAACGTTCCTGCTGGATACTGGGATATTGCAAGTTTTGGTCCTTTTTGAGACCTTTTAGGATCAATATTCACATATCAACTCAATTCCTGCAATTTGAACAACTTGCATCAAAATGTGGGAGTATTTTAGTCATATTGGCCTAAAAACCTAAAAAAACGAGAGTAAATAGTAGTACAAATCACTAGTTATCAACTCTCCCAAACTTAAGTATTTGCTTGTCCTCAAGCAAACAAAATAAATCCCACCTCCGTAACAAGAAAAGAGAAACTATTTCAGCCATTAAGATGTGATTAATCAAACTTCACTTGGGACCAACAATTATCCTCAACACAAATGCATTATTGACAAAGTTATGCAATGATTTTCTAGCTCACTAGATCTAGTGTGACACCAAAGCTTCAAGAGTTGACTTAAGTCGTCATAGACTCTTTCTCCTCTACTTTCCCTAGGCTCACCTCACCATAATGAATGAACTCTCAAAATTGGGTTTATCATGGGGTGCTCTATTCACTCTCAAAAGAATGCCTCAAGTCCGGCATTAAGTTCCATAGGCTTGCCCCTCGTGTAAATCACCACTAATGTAAGCTCACTCAACTTGAGATCCTATAGGGCTTTGTCGGGATGTAATGGAGTCTTCTTGGTTCAAATTTGGTCATGATGAACTTTGGTATAAAATCTTCCCTTAAGCACTCCAATTTTTCACATTTTTGCACATTTTACTCTTGACTCTTGAGTCACACATTTTCCTTGTGGAACTTAGAGATACTCATAGTCACATTGTCTTTTACTTTGGGATCATTTTCCTCCCCTTTTCTTTCTTTTCCATCATTTCAACCTCTTTTTCAAACTTTTGCTTTTCCTTTCACCCTTTTTCTTTTCTTTTTGGTTCATTTTGCTTTTCAACCTTTTCTTTGGACCATTTTTTATAACCAAGCCTTTTATCACTATGAATTTCCTCGTCTCTCCCCCAAACTTATGATTTTTGCCTATTCTTCATCAAGAGTGCTAAAGGAAAGAATTGGTGCCAAGAGAGGATCATTAGAGAACGGATGAAGGATTACAATGTGGTTTTTGAACAAATCGGCTTAGGCTCAAAAAGGGGTTGACTAGGGATATTGTCAAGGTAGGCTAAAGAGGTCTTTCAATTTCAGTAGGGAGTCAAGGAAGGCCTATGATCATCTCACAAGTCGAGCTCACTTAAGATTTCGCCTAGAAAAACACTCGGGGAAAGTTCTAGACTTTTAGGCACGGCACTCGGGATATGTAATTTCAAACCTCACCTCACAAACCTTAGGATTGTTAAATAGTATCGAGTCGAGGGCCCACAACAACCTTGGTTCAAATTGAAAACTCAAGTATGGCCATGTACACCACCTGAAGACAGTTTCAGTCAACTCAAGACTCTAAGGGTCACAACTAGAACGAGCCTCATTTGTAATTTGTCTTTAACCATGAGGTTAAAGGTAAGTCTGTTGGTGCCAAGTGAAGCTCTATTTGAATCACATTTATTCACTACTACTGAAACAAACGAAAACAAAAACAAAAATGAAAATGAAAAATTGACTCAATCTTTTAAGAAGGTCGTCACACCGTTTGTCGTAGGGAAAAGACACCCGGTTCGCACAATTTCCACCCCTAGAAAGAACCGTGGCCTTAAGAAAACCAGGGCTTATTGACAACACAAAAGGAAAAGAAGAAGTTTTAAATTAAAAAGAAGCTATTAAATGAAATAAGAAGTTAGACAATAAATTGAAAAAGCTAACGAAGTTATGGATGTTATTATGGATGGTATCCCGATTAACGTCGGGAATATCATGTGCAGGGTGATAGACCAGGTTGTGAAGAAGAATGAGGCCTCCTATCCCTTTCCCCATTTCCTTGCTATGTATTTCCGAGACAACGATGTTGAGGGGAGGGATTTTGACACTTTTGTAAAGCCCCGATCTGCTTTCTCATGGCACAGTTTGAAGGGGTCAGACAACCCCAAAGCAAAAGGGCAAGCCACCGCATCTGCAGCCCCTGGTACTCCTACTGCCACATAGCTTTCCGTTGTTGCTGCTGTCCCTCAACCTCCGTTAGATCCTGCCATGGCCATACCAGTCTTAGTGCCATCATCTTCCACTTACCCTCAGACGGCCTTGAGTGTGTCTCAGAATCTAGTTGGTATCACCAACTGGCCGCAAGTAGCTTCCTCTAAGCTTAATGACCTTTCTTCTACAGTTGCAGCCCAGTCAGCTCCGACACCTATTTCATTGCCTCCTACTATGGAGGATACATTTAAGATCTTGGTGGATAACCAAAAGAAAATCATGGAGACACTGGAGAAGCAAGAAGAGGAGATCACTTACTGGGGCAAGTATGTGAAGAAGATGAAGAAGTCCCAAGATGATATGAAGAAGGTACAAAAGAAGATGCATGAGACTCAAGCTGCTTTGGTGAAGGAGGTGGCAAAGGTCGCAGCTGCAGGGGACATCCCCCTTGATCTTTTGTTAGGAGAGTCAGAGCCCACTGACCAGGCCACACATATTGATGAGGCAGACCTTCCACCAGCCCCAGTTCGTAGGAGAGCCATATCGCGGACTGATAACATGGAGATTCAGCTCGAAGAGCCCGAGGACCAGACATCCATGTAACTATAGGATCCTTCTATCACCACTGGCACAATGCCTTCTTCATCAGCCCCAATTGATCCTTCACCTATGAAGCCTGAGGCACCATAGGGAGTTTCCTTTTACTCTCTCTCACCCCTTTACCCTGATCTATATTTTGGCTAGTTAGCATTGAGGACAATGCTAGTTTTTATTGGAGGGGGTGGCCTCTATTTTGGTAGTTGATGATTTCAGACAGTTTTATGATTTTGGGTTGTAATAACTTTTGATACTATTTTTCTTTCCTTTTTTACATTCCCGTTCTTTTTAGTTCTTGGTATGTATATATTCAGATTCCCTATCATATGTATAAATTCCGCAGAAGCGGGAAGTGCTGGGCAGAACCTATAAAAGGTTGCCTTCGCGAATTTTCATCCATTTCTTCACCATTTTTGACGGATTTGGGAACTTTGAGTTGTGATTTCAAGGGGGAATTAAGTGTTTTCAGTGATGTAAGCTACTTGGACCTTGTATCTTTTTCTTATGGCAATTATTTCATTGTTTAATCATGATTTTATTGGAAAATTTTGGGGAAAATTGGGATATTAGGGCTTGAAATTGGAGAGTTTAAATTAGGATTTGAGGGTCCATTTGATGTCCGATTTTGATGATTTTGGTATGTATAGACTCGTGAGAAGGTAAAGATTCTAGTGTTAGATTTTTATTGTATTTCGAGACGTGGGCCAGGGTGTCGGGTTTGGCCAATTTCGGAATTTTTGATGTAATTTGGTTATTTTCTAGTGGGCTTTGTTCCTTTATCGTATTTTGATGATATGAATCTGATTTTGAATAGATTTGAGGCCGAGACGTGTGCAAGGGCATCACATAGTAGATTTTCATCCGGCTTGAGATAAGTAATGATTGTAAATCTTGTCTTGAGGGTATGAAACCCCAGATTTCACATGGTATCACTATTTTGGAGTGGCACACATGCTAGATGGCGAGTGTGTGGCGTGCACCATTGGGGATTGTGACTTGGTTCGTCCCGTACAACTATTAAGTTGCGTATTTGACCATAAGTCATATGATATTTTATGTTTTAGAGATTATTACTATATTTTGGGCTGAATGCCGTATTTGGGCCTCGTGCTAAGTTATTTGGACCCTTAGGGGCTTTTTCTGCTATTTCCTCAGTGTGTTGACTTAAGATTTACACTCAGTCATGCTATGTTTAACTGATTACGAAACTCAATCTTATTTACACTATTTGATGCATAAAATGATATTTTGGGAAGAACACCTTGTTTTATTGGTAGCCCGAGTGGCTTGAGTGACTAAGTGAGGTCAAGGGCATTTGTGGTGAGGATATTATGGGATCGGGCTGCACGCCGTACTGAGATATGTTGGTCGGGCTGCACGTCGCAGCGATATTGGGTCGGGCTGCACGCCGCAGCGATATAGCGCTTGGACTGTAGGAGCCCTTCCGGAGTCTGTACACCCCCAGTAAGCGCAGGTACCTACTGAGTGCGAGTGTCGAGTGCCAAGTGATGAGTGATTGGGAGGCATGAATGGCTATGAGGTTGCCCGAGGGGCTAATTATGAGTGATTGTAAGGCATGTTGAAGGACTGATTCTGAGTGATGTTATGCCCGAGGGGCGGTTTATTATTCATGTTTTTGCCCGAGAGGCTACTTATGATTTATACCAATTTTTACACTAAACTTCTGTGACATTTTATTGAAACTGTTGGAAATTGAATTTTCAAATTACTTTCACTGAAATCGGCTTTTAAGCGTTATGATTTGACATATCTACGATTTTGAAAGAAGGACTGTACTTGCTCTGGATTTTATGATGTATTTTTATGTGTTTCGTATTTCTCAGACTTTATTTACTTTTATTACTTACTGAGTTGGCGTACTCACATTACTCCCTGCACCTTTTGTGCAAATTCAGGTTCTAGGGCAGAGTGAGCTGTTTACCTGTCCCTAGAGACGCACAGAGGTTTGCGAGGTAGCTGCACGCGTCCCCAGCCCTGCCCTCCCCTTCTTACTTCTTCAGTACTAGCATATCTAGGCCTATATCGCATTAGAGATAATGTAATAGACTTGTATTTATTTAGATGCTCATGACTGATGACTCCGGGTTTTGGGACAAAGTTAAAATGTTTACCTATCTTTATTTGATTGAAATGGCAAAATGAACAACTTTATGAAAATATCGGATAGTATTGATTAAAATGAAAAGGTTACCTTATGTTTAAGTATTGATTTGGCTGGCCTAGTACCGCAATATGCGCCATCACGGCCGGGGTAGTTTTGGGATCGTGACACTCATGAGTAAGACCGGGTTCGAAAGGCGCTCGGGATCGGTGGTGTCACGACCCAAAAACCTAACTCAGGTCGTGATGGAGCCCAACAACGGGGTTAGGCAAGCCAACACTCAATTACTAAGGGTTCCTTCTTATTTGATTAAATATATCAACAAAACCATGTTTTTAAAGCTTAAAACATTAACCGAAAAGATAACTAGCCAGTTCTAACCAAAAACAACCATAAGTAGGCATGAGCCAATATATATACAGATCCGTAATCCCAAAACAACTACTACGTGTGTGCCAGGAACTAGTGTCACAAGTCATACGGGCATACTAACAGGATATACAAAAGATATAATATATACAGTCCCACTGTCTGAAAGAAATAGACGGGAAATAAGCAAAAGAAACTCCATGGTGCTGCCGAGGATCGTCAGGAGAAGCAGCTCACCATGAAGTCAGGTCCAACTATAATCAGAATCTAGCTCCGGTCTGATAACCAGACGCACCAACCTCAGAACCTGTACAATTAAGTACAGAAGCGTATCATGAGTACATAAATAAATATGTACCCAATGAGTATCCCGTCTAATCTCAAAGAAGTAGTGACGAGAGGTCGACTTGACACTCACTAAGGTCTAACAGTATGATATAACAGTATATAATGGAAGCGGTAGGCATGGAAGGGAAATAAACAACGAATATATAAGGCACAAAATCCAAGTAAGTGCTCGAAATAAATACACATTTACTACTTCATTTCCCCCAAATATCTGTCAAATCAATATCCGTGAAATTAGTAACAAATCTAGCATGCGCATACGGGGTAAGGACAACAGGTCTGAGCTATAGAATAACCATATATGTGCACTGCCGAGGGTCGAACGACCCGAACCATAAGTGCAACTTTACCATAATCATATCTTCACACTGCCGAGGGTTGAACGGCCCGAACCATAAGTGCGTCTTTCAATCCGCCGTGGCGTATGACCCGCTCCCATGAGAGTGGGGGAAAGTCACACTCCGCTCGCGGAGTATAAATTGCGAAACGGTCACATGCACACACAATAATCCTCAACATTTACTTTCCATAAACAATATCCTTCCAATTATCCAATTCCATAAATCTCAGGGAAACGATACTACATATAACATGAGTTCATAACATATAATTCATTACAGGAAAGAATACAAGGCATGATGTGAGTCTAACTACCCGGACATAATAATAGCCGCTACGTACGGACTCTCGTCACTTTGTGCGTACGTATACCCCACAAACAATAACACATAGCATTTAGATCACCTATGGGGACAATTCCCTCTTACAAGGTTAGAAAGGAAACTCACCTCGTGTCGAATACTTCCCGGACCAAGAACGCGCCCGAAACACCGAACTCTACACCCGAGGACTCGAAACTAGCCAAATGTTATACAAATACGTCAATTTATGCTCAAAGTATGGAAATTCTCCTACTTATTTAGTAAATTCATCATTCTTGAAGAAATCCCAAAATTTACCCCCGGGCCCGCACGCTCGGATTTCAAATATTCACGAAGGAAACACTCACCCATAACCTAAGGATTGTTAATACATGATTTTTACTCGATTTCATAGCTAATTGACGGGTAATTCTCTAAATTCCCAAAATCCCTAGGTTACTACCCAATTCTTGATTTTTACTAATTAAGAAGGTTAACTTAACTAAGAATTCATGAATTAAACTAAATTTGGGGTAGAATTTACTTACCTCTCAGTGGTTGGGTCGTGGAGCCCTTTTCCCAAGCTCTCAAAGTGTTTTAATGGAGGAAGGAATGAAGAAACAATGAAGAATCCCGTATTTTTAAAGAAACACACTGCCTAACAGTGGTTCCGCACCTGCGGCTCAAGGACCAGACCTGCGGTCTCGCACCTGCGAGCAAAGGCTCGCACCCGCGAAAATGGACGAGAAAGCCTGGGCCCGCACCTGCGAGAAATGGGCTGCCCGCTGGGGGTCGCACCTGCAAGGCTGGTACCGCAGGAGCGGTCCCGCACCTGCGACTGGGCAACCGCACCTGCAGTCACACCAGAACAGGTGCACCAACAGCTATTTCAGCTGGTTTTTGGCCTCGTGTGGTGTTCAGGAGGAACCTGGGCCCATCCGAGCCCTACCAACAAGTCCCAAATCATAATACAGACTCGCTCGAGTCTTCGGAACACTCAAAACAATGCTAAAACTCAAAATCCACCCCAAAACCCCTAGAATCATAACTTAAGAACTTCAGGTTCTTGAATTCGATAACAATGCGCCGAACCGACCTATACTACTCGGAATGATACCAAATTTTGCAGGCAAGTTATAAATGACATAAGGAGCTATTCCCGATCTCGGACTTCCATTCGGACCTCGATAACACAAAAACACATTCCAAACCAAATTTCAAACTTAAGGAAATTCTTATTTCTATATTGGGCGCCGAAATGCTCCCGGGTCATCCAAAATCCATTCCGAACATACGCCCAAGTCCGAAATAATCATACGAAGCTACTGGAACCGTTGAAACTTGATTCCGAGGTTGTTTACTCAAAATGTTGACCGAAGTCAAATTTGGCCAAAAAGGCCAACCTTAAGGAACTAAGTGTTCCTATACTGCTCTAAACACTTCCGAATCTCGAACCACCCATCCCAGTAAGGCATAAATCATAATAAGCCGCTGTGGGAAGTTTCATTTAGGGGAACGGGGTCCGATAATACAAAACGACCGGTCGGGTCGTTACAGGTGGAGGCACCCCTATTATTAGAATATAACTTCAACATCGATGTCTCAGACATCGTATCAGCCATTGGCAAGATTAGAGACACCAGATGGTCCAAGCCCATACAGACCGATCCTTCTTAGAGGAACCCTAACTTAATGTGCAAATATCATGGTACTCATGGTCATAGGACCGAGGACTGCAGGCAGCTTAGAGATGAGGCAGCCCGATTGTTCAACGAGGGGAACCTTTGAGAACTCCTCGGCAATCGAGCTAGGAACCATTTCCGAGAAAGAGACGCAAACAGGAAAAATGAACTAGAAAAGCCCCCAAATGTCATTCACATGATAATCTGCAGGGTCGACGTCCCACATGGACCCATATTCAACGTACAAAAGTATCTATCACAAGGGAGAAGCGGACTCAAGACTACATACCCGAGGACACTCTTACATTCAGCAAGGAAGACATCTAGGCTTTATCTCAACCTCACAACGACGCGTTGGTAATTTCTATCCTTTTAAATAAAGTTCAAGTTAAACGTGTTCACATGGATCCAGGTAGTTCGACCAACATAATCAGGTCAAGGGTCGTGGAAAAGCTCGGACTGATCGACCAAATCATACCAGCATCTCGAGTCTTTAATGGTTTCAATATGGCGAGTGAAACGACGAAGGGAGAAATCATCCTCCCAGTCAACGTGGCCGGAACCATACAAGACACCAAGTTTCATGTCATTGAAGATGACATGAGGTACAACACTTTGCTTGGAAGGACATGATCCATAGCATAAGGGCAGTGCCATCAACCTTTCATCAAATGATGAAGTTCCCATCAAAGGATGGCGTGAAAACAGTATATGGAGAGCAGCATGCAACTAAGGATATGTTCGCAATACACGACTTGGCACCAGTATCGACACCATCCACTTCGTAGAAGTCAAAGTACAAATAAGTAGCAAAATAGCAATCACAACCCATACTCTCCGGTTAGCCCGAGGGACAGGTGATCGATGAACAGGTGGTCGAGGATGAAGAAGAAGATTTCCTCACCCATCGAGCCTTCGTTGTCCCCGAAGAATCGGATGCGATGAAGTCCACGGTCGAAGAACTCGAGCAGGTCGTATTGATTAAGTGTCTCCCGGAACGAAAGGTATACCAGTGAACGGGGTTAACCCCCAAACTCAGAAAAAAACTCATTCAATTTCTTATTGATAACATTGATTGCTTTGCTTGGTCCTACTTAGACATGATAGGGATCCCACCGAAGATAACCACCCATCGACTAAGTGTCGATCCTAGATTTAAATCGATGAAGCAAAAAAGGAGACCACAGTTTGAGGTAAAACATCCATTCATCAAAGACGATGTAACCAAACTTCTCAAATAGGATCCATTAGGGAAGTAAAATATCCCGAATGGCTAGCTAACGTAGTGGTAGTCTCTAAAAAGGGAAATAAACTTAGAATGTATGTAGATTACAAAGATATGAACAAAGCATGCCTTAAAGATTCCTTCCCACTTCCCAATATCAACCGTCTGGTCGGTGCTATGGCTGCCACGAGATCATTACTTTTCTCGATGCCTATTCGGGTATAATCAAATTCAAATGAACCCAGAGGACCAGGAAAATACTTCGTTTATCATGAAGTATGGTACATATTGCTATAATGTAATGGCCTTTGGGCTAAACAATGCAGGAGAAATATATCAACACCTAGTTAATAAGATTTCGAACATAAAACAGGCAAATCTATGGACGTTTACATTAATGACATTCTAGTTAAGTCCCTACACACAGAGGACCATTTGACCCATTTGAAGGTAACGTTCGATATCTTAAGAAAGTACAACATGAAACTCAACCCCGAGAAGTGCGCTTCCAAAGTCGGCTCGGGCAAGTTCTTAGGTTTCACGGTGTCAAACAAGGGGATCGAGATCAACCCCAATAAAATCAAAGCCATCAAGGAAATCACCGTCGTGAACAAGGTGAAAGCGGTACAACGGCTAACCGGAAGGATAACTGCCTTAGGCCGGTTTATCTCGAGGTCTTCAGATTGGAGCCATCATTTCTTTTCCTTACTCAGGAAGAAAAATGATTTCACATGGACTTCGAAGTGTCAACAAGCCTTGGAAGAATTAAAATGTTATCTCTTGAGCCCACCCTTGCTCCATACTCTGAAGGAAGATGAAACACTATACTTGTATTTAGTCGTGTCCGAGGTAGCGGTAATTGGTGTATTGGTTCGAGAAGAGTAAGGTACGTAATTTCCTGTCTATTATGTCAGTCGGACCCTATGTGATACTGAAACCAGATATCTGCATTTAGAAATATTAGCTCTTGCATTAGTAAGTAAATCTAGGAAATTGAAACAATATTTTCAATGTCATCCTATATGTGTGTTAACTACATATTTTAACTACCCTTTCTGGTCGTTCCATGGAATTAGCCTCGTTATTCATGTTTCTGCCTTGTCATGCATTACTTAGTCTGTTTATGATGTGTTGGAGTCAGTTGGTTCAGGTCGGAGTAGTCGTGGTGAGTATCGAGACACTTAGTCTCTTAAGCTAGCTTAATGGTTAGGAAAGTCAACCGGGAGTTGACTATTAGGAAAACGATCTCGGAATGTGTATTTATGGCTCAGATAGCTTCGTTACGAGAATTGGGATTTAGGGGTGTGTTCGGAACGTAGTTTTGATGTACGGAGTAGAATTAGGCTTGAAATGGCGAAGTTGAGTTTTTGGTGATTTCCGGTCGGCAGTGGAAAATAAGCTATCAGGGTCGGAATGGAATTTCGGAAGTTGGAGCAGGTCTGTAGTGTCATTTTGGACGTGTGTGCAAATTTTCAGGTCATTCGGACGTGTTTTGGTTGGTTTCGGCATCGTTGGTGATTTTTCGGAAGTTTAGGAATCTTAGGCTTGAATCATGGATTGAATTGGAGTTTCGATGTTATTTTGGGTGTTCCGAGAGTTCGACTAAGTCTGGGTGATCATTTATGACTTGTTTGTGTTTTTGGTTGGGGTCTATGTTGATACCCAATTTTTCCTCAAATTATTTTTCAAACTTGCATATAAGCTTTCAAAATTACTCTTTGTAATAATGAGTATTTTTTCATATTTTTATTAAGTTATTTTCCCGTTTATTTAATAAATCATATTTTAAAAAATTCATAATTTATGCCATAAATAATTTCCAAAATATTTCTCAGCTCGGTATGTTATTTATAATCATTTTTTATCCAGTAAAATTTAATTATTTCACAAATTAGTCAATTGGGTCTCATTTAATTTCAATTACAGTAATTTTACAATTATGGCCCAATTGGACATTTTGTACTGTTTCAATTCGAAACTTATGCTTTTTTTACACTTGATATTAGTTAATTACTGTAATCTTACCTATTTAAGCTTAATTTCATTTTTGTACAAATTATTAGCTTTTAATTAATTAATTATCTATTTTCTTACGGGTATTTAACACCTAGCCACATTTATTTAAATTCTAACCACATTTCAACCGAATCTCTAAACCCAGTTAACCCCAACCCATCAGACTATTTAACCCAGCCCAATCCTAAAATTAACCCGACCCAACCCCTGATTAAATCTGAGTCGTTGATCAAATAAGATCAACGGCCCAGATCATCCCTTTCCTTAATTACTCCCAACTACCCCCACCCCGACCCCTCATTTTTTGAGACCCCTCATCTCTATATCTCTGGTCTCTCGCTCTCTATTCTATGTCTCCGATGAAGCTTCTCTTTTCTCCGGCCACCTCCGACCACCATCCTTTCGACCACCAGCCGCCATGACGCCTCCTCTCTCCGGTTCACCTCATCTCTGAAGCCTTCAATGGTTTCGACCATGCCAAACGGATACTGGAGCTCCTGCTTGGGTTGTTTTCGGCCCTCTCCGGTGGGGTTTTGACACGATTATGCCATGACCACCACTATCTCTGAGTTTCACGGCAGGTTCTTCAATTTTCTCTGTTTTCTTATGAAACCCTAATTTTTTGGCCTAAAACCTCTTAAATCTCTGGTATTTTTAACGATTTAAACTTATTATTTTATGTTTTACACTATCCTCAACTCGCTCTTTAAGATTCAACAATTCTAAAACGTTTTTGCTTCCTTTTTAAAGCTAGGGTTTCTCTGAGTTTTTCTACACTGGTTTTAACTTGATTTCTTATTTATGTTTAAACTTTCCCTTTGCATGTTTCGACTGATTCTACATTCTTACTGCTTTTTAACTTGCCTATGTTAAAAAGCCCTAATTTTGCGATCTTCTTTATATAGTTCTTCGTGTTAGCATGACTACTTGATTCTTGTTAAATTTCTGTGATTATCATGCTTAAAATGGGTTATTGTTGAGTCTTATGCCTACTTGTATCACCTCTGTGTGATTATATTCATATGTTTGTTCATCTCTTGCCTCCTTCTGTCAAGGTTGCTAAACTTGCCTGTTTGCTACGACTGTTTGCCTTACTTATATGTTGAAGTATGGTGTCATAACTCTCTCTTGACTGATTCTAATCTCCTTTGCTTGATGGCTTGATTGAAAGGTTCCTGTAAAACCCTATAATGCTGTTCGATTGTTTAAATTAGTTGATTTGTTGTAGTATCTTATTCTACTAAATCACTCCTTAATTGGAGTTTCTAAACTTGGTCTTAATTGTTTACTCTATTGCTTAGTAAACCTGATTCTTTCCTTGATTGAGTCTTGACTGATTTTTATTCTGCTTTATGTGACTATATGTGTTACCGTTAGAATTTGAATATGTGATGACCCAAAAAGGGGTCATCTTATGTGCATCTAATTTGGAATGTGTTCCGAGGCCCAAAAGCCTCCATTAATCTCACCTTGATGTGCGTGCGCAGCCCAGGTGCGTAGCCGGGAAGACTTTATGTGAAAAACTTGATTAAGAGTTAATATTTTGGTAATTAATTGAATAAAGTTGACTTTGGTCAATATTTTTGGTAAACAGACCAGGATCCGTGATCCGACGGTCCCGGAAGGTCCGTAGGAAAATATGGGACTAGGGAGTATGCCCGGAATCGAATTCCGAGGACCCAAGTCTGAGAAATGAATTTTTAAAGAAAATTGTTTTATGAAAATATTAAAGGCTTATGAAAATGAACCTTGATGTGAAACCTGTGCTATCGGGCCCGTATTATGATTTCAGAGCCCAGAACAGGTTCAATATGTGTTATATAAGTTATCTGTGAAATTTGGTAAGAAACGAACTTGATTTGATTGGTTTCGGATCAAAATGAGGAAAATTGGAGTTAATGAAGTTTTGAGATTTTTAAAGGATTTGAAATTTGGCTAGAAAGGTGAGTTTATGTTCTCGAGGTCCGAATGAAATTCCGAGACTAGGAATAGTTCTGTTGTGTCATTTATAACTTGTCTGCAAAATTTGATGTCATTCCGAGTAGTTTAGGCCGGTTCGGCGCGTTGAAGTGAATTCCAGAATTTCAACTTCTTAAGTTTTGATTCAATTTGGTTTTGGGGTTGACTTCTGAGTTTCGTGGTTGTTATTCAAGTTCCGGAAGTTCGAGCGAGTCCGTATCATGAATACAGACTTGCCGGTGCTTTTGGACGGAGTCCCGAGGGGCTCGAGTGTGTTTTAGACCCCCGGGAGCTAAGTTGGAAAAACCAGAATTTCTGCTATCTGGTTTCCTTCTCCACAATCGCAAAAGGGGGGTTGCGATCGTACGGAGAAGGATTTTGCTGGGCTGTTGATTGTTCTATGCGATCGCAGCTTCCCCTTTGCGATCGCAGCGGTCTGGGTTTCACACCATCGCGATCGCATCCCGTTTCTTGCGATCGCATAGAGTCGCGTCTGGGCCGGGTGAGTTTGTTCTTCACGATCGCAGGACCTCTGCCGCGATCGTAGAGGTCTTTCCAGTTGGCCTTCGCGATCGCAGGACCTCTACCGCGATCACAGGACCTCTGCCGCGATCGCAGAGGACTGGCCAGTTGGCCTTCGCGACCGTAGGCCCCTTGTCGCGATCGCAGTGAAGGAATCCCTGGGCAGTTTTATAAAATACGGGACT
>ML271561.1:79580-127321 GCA_005239495.1 Nicotiana undulata | reverse complement strand
CGGCTTCCCAACCACTCCATATCCATATGGGATGAGCTCGCAGACAAGTTTATTGCAAAATTTTACTCCCCTAGTCACATGGCGACGCTCAGAGATGAAATATTGGCTTTTAAGCAAGAACCCAACGAGCCTTTGCATGAGATTTGGGAGCGCTACCGGACCATGGTTAAGGAATGTCCAAACAATGACATGACTGGAGCCATGATTCAACAAACCTTCTACCGAGGAATAAAGACTGTCAATCAATGTGTGGTCACTCAATTAGCTGGTGGAAATTTCATGAAATTGACTTACCCCGAGGCATGTGAGGTCTTAGATGAGATGGCTGACACATAGTCAACATGGAAAAGTAGAGAAAACGTACCTTAGGGTGAGTCCGGTATCAATAGTCTTCACAAAGAACTTCAAGAACATGGGCAAGCAATTTCCAAGCTCACTACCACTATGAACCAACTTGCCAAGGCACGACTTCAATAATTACAAGGGCCGAAGCAAGTAAATTCCATGGAGGGAGTGAATGCATCGGTGAACCAAAGAAGACCTCGAGGAAATCCAAAGCAAATAAACAATGATCAAGGTGACCAAGGACCAAGTGGGTATAGTCAAGAAGAGCCATATGATGATCAAGAAGAGGATGTCATGTATGCTAACAATTATCAAAGTCAAGGGAACAATCAAAGCAATAATCAAAACTGGAACAACCAAAGTAACAATCAAAATTGGGGTAATCAAAGACAACGCAATTGGAATAATAACAACAAATCACGAAACTGTGGGAACAACAACAACCAACAATGGGGGAACAATAATGAGAACAATTGGAGCGAAGGCAATAACAACAACGATTGGGGTGGTAATGATAAAACGGGGGTCAGGATTTCAAAGGCCCCTGATGTACCAACAACCAAGCAATCCACCCCGTACCAAGATCAAGGCCGAATCTCATCAAGTAATGACATGGGAAGAATTGAACAAATGTTCAAGCAAATGATGGAGAGCAATGCGGACTCCGATGCTCAATTGGCTTCCCACAACACCTCCATTAGAAATCTTGAAGTACAAATGGGCCAAATTTCTCATACCTTGAACACACACCCAAATGGGGCATTACCGAGTGATACGGTGGTGAACCCTAAGGGTGGGAACAACAATAATACCGATCACGCCATGGCGGTGACCACAAGAAGTGGAAGAGGCGGTGAGCGAGTTCTTCTAGACAAAAGAGAACTGTTGTTGATGATGATGAATTACCAAATGATGAGTTACCAATTGAGGTTGAGAAAGTGGTGGAAGAGCCAACTACTAGTGAGGTGAGAATTGACATTCATGATAATGGGGAGGATTTGCAAAGGGACGTGAACCCGTCTAGGGAACACGTGATTGATATGCCAGAACTGGTGGTCCCACAGGACAAGGCACCATTGCCTAGGCCCCCTCCTCCGTATCCTCAAAGGTTGGTGAAGCAAAAGCAAGAGAATCAATTCAAGAAGTTCATCGACATGATGAAGAGCCTCTCCAGTAATGTCCCTTTGGTTGAAGCTTTGGAGCAAATGTCCGGATATGCTAAGTTTATGAAGGACTTAGTCACAAAGAAACGATCTATGGAATGCGAAACCATAAAGATGACTCACCAAGTGAGTGCCATAGTGCATTCAATGGCACCCAAACTTGAAGAACTGGGAGCTTTTACCATTCCTTGTACAATCGGGAGTGCGGATTTTGCTAAGGCTTTGTGTGACCTCGGAGCTAGCATAAACTTGATGGAATATTCTGTATTTAAAACATTGGGGATTGGTCAACCTAGGGCTTCCTCCATGCGTCTTCAAATGACGGATAGAACTATGAAGAGGCCCCTAGGAATCATTGATGATGTATTGGTGCGGGTTGACAAGTTCATTTTGCCCGCATATTTTGTTATATTGGATTGCGAAGTGGATTATGAAGTCCCCATCATCTTGGGAAGGCCCTTCCTCGCAACGGGGAAGGCCTTAGTTGACGTGGAGGCCGGTGAGCTCACTTTCCGGGTGGGCAATGAAAAGGTTGTGTTCCATATTTGCAAGTCAATGAAGCAGCCCAATAGAATAGAAGTATGTTCTTTCATGGACCTTGTCACCGAGGTCATTATTGATGATGCAAGATCTATGATAAATGCTGAAGATCCAGTGGAGGAAGCTTTATTGAACCATGATGACATTTTGGTGGATGGATTAATTGAGAGCACCAATGCCTTACAAGGCATGGGTTCTTATTCCTATGGTCCCCGAAAGCTATCCTTGGACTTGGAGAATCGGAAAACTCCTCCGACAAAGCCTTCAATTGAAGAGCCACCTACATTGCAGTTGAAGCCAGTTCCACCACACCTCAGGTATGAATATCTTGGTCCCTCTCGTACTTTACCTGTTATACTTTCATCTTGCCTAACCCAATTGCAGGTAGACTCCACTCTAAAAATGCTAAAGAGGATGAAGAAGGCCATAGGGTGGACACTTGCTGACATTCGGGGAATAAGGCCCGCATTTTGCATGCACAAAATCATTCTTGAGGATAGAGTAAAGCCTTCTGTAGAACACCAACGGAGGCTCAATGAAGCAATGCAAGAAGTGGTGAAGAAGGAAATAACCAAGCGGCTTGATGCATGGGTTGTCTACCCAATCTCGGATAGTGCTTGGACTTCTCCGGTCCAGTGTGTTCCATAAAAGGGTGGCATGAAATTGGTCCAAAATGACAAAAATGAACTCATTCCAACAAGAACGGTCACAGGTTGGTGGGTGTGTATGGATTACCGCAAGCTAAAAAAAGTGACTCGCACGGATAATTTCCTCTTGCCCTTCTTGGATCAAATGCTTGATAGGCTTGCGGGTTGGACTTTCTATTGCTTCTTGGACGGGTATTCAGGCTATAACCAAATCTTGATTGCCCCGGAGGACCAAGAAAAGACTATTTTCACGTGCCCGTATGGTACATTTGGCTTCTCCATGATGCCTTTTGGACTTTGCAATGCACCCGCCACATTTCAGCGATGCATGATGGCAATCTCTACTGATATGGTTGAAGACTTCCTCGAGGTGTTTATGGACGACTTCATCGTAGTTGTGGACTCCTTTGATGAATGTTTGAGCAATCTTGACAAAGTCCTCGCTCGGTGTGAAGAGACCAACCTAGTATTAAACTGGGGGAAATGCCATTTTATGGTGAAAGAAGGGATAATGTTGGTCCACAAAATCTCAAGAAATGGAATTGAAGTAGACAAGGAGAAGATTGAAGTGATTTCTAAATTTCCACCTCCAACTTTGGTAAAGGGAGTTCGGAGCTTTCCTGGGCACGCTGGGTTCTACCGGCGTTTCATTAAGGACTTCTCAAAGGTAGTTAATCCTCTTTGAAAATTTCTATAGAAAGATGCCAAGTTCAACTTTGATGACAATTGCATGAAGGCATTTGAGCTATTGAAGCAAAAGCTCACTTCCACGCCAATTATCACCGTACCTGATTGGAGCTCTCCTTTTGAGCTAATGTGTGACTCTAGTGATGTGGCTGTGGGGGCGGTTTTGGGCCAAAGGGTGAACAAGATCTTTCACCCTATCTATTATGCTAGCAAAACAATGAACGCGACCCAAATGAATTGCATTGTCACCGAGATGGAGCTATTGGCAATAGTCTTTGCGATGGAGAAATTTCGTCCTTATCTTATGGGTGCCAAGGTCATAGTTCACACCGACCATGCGGCACTCCGGTATCTCATGACCAAAAAGGACTCCAAAGCGAGACTCACGCAGTGGGTGTTGTTACTTCAAGAGTTCGACTTGGAGATAATTGATAGAAAGGGAAGTGGAAACCAAGTGGCCGGCCATCTCTCCCGATTAGATGAACAAGGTCGACCTTGTGATGGGCTTGAAATTGATGATAGTTTCCCCGATGAACAACTTCTTTCTGTGTCAATGCAAGAAATGCCATAGTTCGCAGACATTGCCAACTATCTTGTCACTGGTGTTGTTCCTTTTGAGCTCTCTTCCAACCAAAGGAATAAACTTAGGAGGGATAACATGGATTTCTATTGGGATGAACCATACTTATTCAAGATTTGCACTAATGGTGTCATCCGACGATGTGTACCAGAAGAAGAACAAAGGGAGATTCTTGAGTCTTTCCACTCCTCACCTTATGGTGGTCATCATGGAGGGGCAAGGACCGCTTCAAAGGTGCTAAGTTGTGGTTTCTTTTGGCCTACATTGTACAAGGATGCTAGTGACTTGGTCAAGCGATGTGATGAATTCCAACGAATGGGTGGTATATCCAAGAGATATGAGATGCCTCTTACCACTATCCTTGAGGTGGATATCTTTGATGTATGGGGTACTGACTTTATGGGTCCATTTGTGAGTTCTTGTGGAAAAACTTACATACTCGTGGCGGTGTACTACATTTCAAAATGGGTTGAAGCCGTGGCTTTTCCCAATAATGAGTCCCGGAGTGTGGTTGGTTTTCTGAAGAAGCATATTTTCACAAGATTTGGGACACCCCGTGCCATCATAAGTGACGGGGGGTCTCGCTTTTGCAATAGGGCCTTTGATTCTTTGCTATCGAGTATGGGGTCAATCATAAGGTATCTACTCCGTACCATCCTCAAGCAAGTGGCCAGGTGGAAGTGTCCAATCGTGAAATCAAGAATATATTGGCCAAGACAGTGAATTCTAACTGGACTGATTAGTCCCGGAAGCTTGATGATGCTCTTTGGGCTTACCAGACTGCCTTCAGGACCCCAATCGGTATGTCACCTTACCGGTTGGTGTATGGCAAGGCTTGTCATCTTCCGGTGGAATTGGAGCACAAGACACTTTGGGCTTTGAAGAAGTTGAATTTGGATGGGGACACAACTGCTAATCTCACAGTTGATCACTTAAATGAGCTAGATGAGTTCAGATTTCATGCATACACTAGATCCTCCTTGTACAAAGACAAAATGAAGTACCTCCATGACAAGTATGCCAAGGAACGGGAATTCAAGGTGGGAGACTTGGTGCTCCTTTTCAATTCTAGACTTCGTCTCTTTCCGGGCAAACTCAAGTCAAAGTGGAGTGGCCCGTTTGAAGTTGTATTGGTTACACCCTTTGGTGCTCTAGATCTCAAGAACAAAAATGGGGAGATTTTTCGAGTGAATGGGCACCAGTGCAAGCATTACCTTGGTAAATTTGAAGATATCCACGTGGTGGCTTTGATGAAGCTCAATTGAACATGGTAACATGCGTTGTGCCGCGACGTTAAATCAGGCGCTTCTTGGGAGGCAAACCATGTGTCTTTATTTTTGTTTTTCTTTGTTTTTCTTGGTAGTATAGGATTTGTTGTTGGACTAACTAGTTGTGGGATGTTGTAGGATTATTCTGATGCAGGGCACAAGGCTAAGTTGAAGAAAATAACTCTTTGAAGTTTGCAATGCGGACCGCAGTACATTTTGTGCGGTCCGCGAAGTTATCTCACAAAAAATTTCTCTCTGAAGTTGCCACCGCGGCCGCACTGCAATTTTGTGCGGTCCACGGTGGACCACTGCGGCCGCGGTTCATTTTGTGCGGACCACAGTGGCTATTTGCCTAGATGCCCAGAAAGGTTGAGGACCACAGACCGCGGTCATTTTATGCGGTCCGCGGTGGGGTAAGTAATGTGGGTCCCAGGCCAAGTTCTATAAATAGGGCCTGAGGGCCTCATTTTACACTTTTGGCTCATTGTTATCGCTACAGTAAAATTTTCACTGTGCATAGCCTTTGCTAAGTTCAAGAAATTCATCTTATCTTCATCCTACATTTAGTAAGTTTAATTTTATCTCCCTAAATTCATTTTTTTCTTGTTTACTTAGTATATTTTCTTCTTCTTTTTCCCCTTTTTCTTCTTTAGTCCATCAATCATGTGTAGGGTTGTTTCAAAATGCTAAATTTATCTAGTTTAGTTAACTACACTATTTAAAAACCTACCGTGTCAACAACATGTGCAATTTGAACTTGAATTAAAAAGAAAAAATTAAAACCCTAGGTTGGGACTCTGTGCGGTCCGCGGTGCTTTTATGCGGACCGCGGTTCTTTAATATCACACAAGTCATAGATGATGACCGCGATGCATTATTTTTATGCGATCCGTGGTGATCATCTTCAGAGCGTGGGTATTCTGAACCCCACCCCAGTGCGGACCGCGGTTCTTTTTGCGCTGTCCGCGGTGAACTTCTTCCGAGTGTGGGTAGTCTGAACCCCAACTCAGTGCGGACCACAATTCTTTTTGTGCGGTCCGCGGTGCCTTAGTGCGGATCGCGGTTATTTTTATGCGGTCCGCGATGATCTTCCGGGGGGGACCACCACGGCTCCTCTCTTCTCGAGAATCCATACATCCCTTATCAGTGTATGGACAGCTATCTCTCGAGCACAGGTTTAGGTTCGGCCTCAATGGGAAAATAAAATGGAGCACCTAACAACGCATCTTCACAGACCAAGAACTACGAGATCACCCCTTTCATTCTGGGGTGACGGAGGGATCGTACCATTCGAGCCGTTTTTTTCTTGACTCGAAATGGGAGCTTCATTTTAGTTTCGTTGCGGGCCAGAGCTCCTTTTGATTCTGTTTTATCTCAGTCAAACTCTATTTGCTAAATAGATCTTCAGAGGGTGGGTATTCTGAACCTCACCCCAGTGCGGACCGCGGTTCTTTTTGTGCGGTCTACGGTCTGCAACTCAAATCCAATTGTCTGCTGTCTTTTTCTTGAATAATAACTACACTACTTGGATACTAACAAACTTTAACTGAATTCAACTTGCAGATTATGGTCCAATCAAGAGGTGGTGGTCGAAAACCAAGCGGACAGGGAGAATCCTCCCAAGGGAGAGGCAAAGGGATGATCAAATTATCCCCCCAAGTCCGGCATGCCATAAAAAACACCAGGAAAACAATTAGAGCCTTGGATAGAGATGCTTCCCAATCAGGAAGTGAGTATGCACCCTCCGAAGAAGCATCTGATTCTGAGTCGGTACCAGAGTTTGTCGCAGACTTCCCGGAGAGGTTCAGATTGACAAATGAACCTTCTCACTCCTTTCCTGCCCAAGCATCAACACACTCTGAGTCGTCTAAGGGCTCAGCTGCAGCGAGTGATCATGAATACTCCACCTCACCCACAGCTTCACTATCGGGTGAGCACTCTGAAGAAGAAGAAGTAGGGGATGAACTCCAAACAGGGGGTGAACCCCAAGTAGGGGGAGTTGAAAGAACAAGAAACCCTGAAGCATGGCAAGATCAATTTGTGAGTGAACCGGCCTTTCAAATATTTTGGGAATGGTGGTCGGAAAGGAAATTGATACCGGAGCGCCAATTAATCACAAGGGACCTTTTGCCGGACAACCCTAATGTGCGAAGACAGTTCAAGGAGAGAAAAGGCTGGGACTATTTCACTTGCCGGTTAGTGGAGGCAAATGAGCACCTAGTCAAGGAGTTTTACACTAATTTGGCGTATCTTAAAAAGGACTCCAAGGCGACTAAGGTACAAAATCTGACAGTGCCTTTTGATGGGGATGCAATAAACAACTACCTAGAGTTCGATGATGAGGATGGGACGGAGTACTTGGAGAGATTGAACGCGGGGGATGAGGCCCGTCCATGGCTAGCGAAGCACTTGGCAATCCCAGGTGAAACCCCAGACTGGTTGCAAGCAGGGAAGGTGATTCTGAGGAGAACATTAAACTTTGAAGCCAAAGGTTGGGAGATGTTCGTGTGTAGCAGTCTAGACCCCACATTTCACGAAAATTCTCTTCCTCTCAGGCGTGCTGTGCTGATAGCCTCAATCATGGCAGGGTTCCCGATCAATGTCGAGAATGTGATGTCAAGGGTTATTAACCGGGTGGTGAATGAAAGTGATAGAGCCTACCCTTTCCCTAATTCCTTGACCATGTACTTTGAAGACCAAAAGGTAGAAAATAGGAGGTTTGATGTAAAGGTGAAGCCAAAGGCTCCGTTCTCCTAGTACAGCCTTCAGGGTGATGAAAACCTCAAGAGCAAGAACTTCAAAGGAAAAGCCACCGCTTCTACTGGCTAGTTTGAAGAGACAGTGGTCGTAGTGGCATCTACTCAGCCTGCCTCAGTCACCACAGACTTTGCTCCAGGCCCCTCCACTTCAGCAGCCCTAGGCATTCCTTCATCACGGGCATATCCTCTGACTGCCCACAAACTGAGCCAGTCCCTATCAAGTATCAATAACTGGATGCAGTCAGCTACTTCCAAGCTGTCTGTCCTTTCTACGTCAGTGTCAACCCAAGCTGCACCTCCTCCGCCACAGGTCCCATAGTCCGTGGAGGACACTCTCAAGGAAATTCTGGCCAACCAGAAGAAAATCCTTGATAACCAAAAGTTGATTCTGGACGCTGTTGGCGCTCATGGAAAGGCACTAAAAGATCTTTCCAAGGAGACAAAAAAGCTGAGGAAGACACGTGCCTCCAAGGAGTCAGTGAAAAAGTTAAGGAAGGATGTAGACAAGATGAAGGCGGACCACTTACCATTGGACCTGCTGCTGCATGACCCTGCTGCCCAGCCTGATCTAGAGCGGGAGATAGAGAGGCCACCAAAGAGGAAGAGAGTGCTTCCCCGTATTGAGGGCATTGTGATAGAGTTGGCGGACCCGCGGGGAGGTACCTCGAGTCAGCCACAGCTGCCAGTACAGGCCCATGTTACAGAGGAGGTCCAGGTCCCGATGGAGACACAGGGTTCTGAGGACCAGTCACAGGTTCCCATGCAGTCCACATACCCCGGGACCCATACTCAGGATCCAATGCAAACAGAGGGCCTATAGGGAGTTTCTCTTTACTCTTTCTCCTTATATTTGTGCTATTTTTTGGTTAGTTAGCATTGAGGACAATGCTAGCTCTCATTTGAGGGGGTAGACCTATTTTGGATTTGGGATGAATGTATATATTTGATACTATTTTTCTTTTATTATGCTTTCTTTTTTATTTTTGGTATGTACATAGCTTTACAATTCTAGTACTTTTCGTATTTCGTACATTTGGTCTGTATATAAAGTTACTTTCTGATGTATATATTTATTCTCCCTTATGCACATTCGATTAATTCCCCTCTTGTATATATCCATTCTACTTTACGCATTTTACTTTCCGCTTTTTTTTCCTTTTTATAGCTTCTTATTTTATTCTCGTAGCTTCATGTTTTGAATTTTTGCGCGCAATAAGCCTTTGGTTTTCTTAATGCCACGGTTCTTTCCAAATGTGGAATTTGTGTGAACCGGGTGGCTCTTCCCGAGGATGGATGGTGTGACAACCTTCTTAAGGGTTTGAGTCTGTTTTTCTTTTTGTTTTTTTGTGTAAATAGTAGTTAGTGAGTAATGGTGCCTCAAGCAAAGCTTCACTTGGGCCTAACACATTTGTCTTTGATACTATGGTAAAAAACAAATCATTGTGTTTAGGATGGTGAAAGTTGTGACCTTGAGACTCTTGTGTTGACCGATAATCATCGAGTGGTTTTTCGGGACCATTGTGTTGCTCAAATCATAGCTAAGGTTGTTGTGGGCCCCCAAATCTGTTTCTTTATCAATCCCATAGCTTGAGTGGTGAGAATTTGAATTGCAAGTCCAAGTCCCGTGCCATTAGTCTAGAACTTGCCCTGAATGTCTGTCAAGGTGAAATCCTAAGTGTAGTTTGACTTGAGATGTGATTATAGGCTCTCCTTGATCCGAATAATAACTTGAAAATTTCCATAGCCTACCAATTACAATTTCCCTAGTCAACCCTTTTGAGCCTTAGACCGTTTTCTTTCAAAAATCATGATACAAGCCTTTACCCGTTCTGACCCTCTCTTGTCACTCTTTCTTTCCTTAAGCACAAGGCAAAAGCGTAAGTTTGGGGGAGAGACGAGGAATGAAACAAAGTGAAAAAGAAGGTACGCAAAGGAAGAAAAGGAAAGGCAATGAAAAAGAAAGAAAAGAAAAGTAAAAAGTAAAAAATAATGAACAATTTAGAAGAAATAAAGGAAATCAATGAAAGAAAAGAGGTTGAAGGTGTGGAATGCTCAGAAAGGAGAAAAATGATTGAAATGAACAAGAATGAGTGACAATATGTTTCTCTAACCCCTCATAAAGAGCTTGATGACTCAAAAGGTCAAGAGAAGGTGCGCAAAAGTAAAGCAAATGAAGTGCTTAAGGGAAGATGGAGCCCACCTAGACCAAATATTCTCTACCTTGAACCAAAAAACCTTCAATATGTCTCCACAAAAGTCCTATATGATCTTGAGTTGAATGAAGCTTACATTAGTGGCGACTCACATAAGGGGCAAGCCTATGGTACTTTGAGACGGACTTGAGTCTTTCCCTTGAGAGAGATGAGTGAACTCCCATTATCCTCGCTCTGAGTGTTACAATATTAAAGTGAGGTTTACTTAGGGAGAGTTGAGGAGTATGAGTTTGGGTTCCACAATCACCAAAGCAGTAGTAAGAGTTTCGTTGATGAGTCGAGTCAACCTCTTGTGTTGCACGAAATCCATGGTGTTAAAAGGTCAAATGTTGTTAATGATTCATTGGCATTGAGGGCGATTGTTGGTCCCAATTGATACTAAAAGAGGTTACCTTAGGACAACTGAATTTTCTTGGATTTACTCAAAAAGGGGTGGGTCTTATTATGTCTGCTTGAGGACAAGCAAAAGCTTAAGTTTGGGGGAGTTGATAACTAGGTATTTTACCTTATTTTACACTCTTTCTTGCTTAAGTTTTGGACAAAAGTGTATGCAAAATAGTCCCAAAGGCTTACTTGTTGTACTTGACTGCATGGTTTAATCAAAAAAGGTGACAAATGGTCAAAAACCTGCTAAAAAAGGAGTGAAACATGCACAAGTACCAAGAACAAACACAAGCAAAGTTCAACTTACCAGTGCGGACCACGGTCCACTTTATGCGATCCGCACTGAAGAGATTCAGAGAAGTGATTTTTGAAGACCAAACCAACGCGGACCGCGGTCCATTTTATGCGGTCCGCGGTGAAGAGATTCAGAGAGTACTTTTGAAGGCCAAATCCAACGCGGATCGCGGTCCATTTTATGTGGTCCGCGGTGAAGAGATTCAGAGAGTGCTTTTGAAGGCCAAATCCAACGCGAAACGCGGTTCATTTTATGCGGTCCGCACTGAGGAGATTCAGAGAGCTTCCACTTTGAAGGCCAGAAGACCATCGCGGACCGGAGTCCATTTTGCACGGTCCGCACTGAAGCCACCGCGGCCACGGTGCATTTTATGCAGACTGCGGTGGCCAAGTTCAGAAGCCCAGTTTTTCAATCCAAAAGCCTCACCACGGCCGCGGTCCATTTTGTGCAGTCCGCGGTGACCCCGCAGAGGCATTTTTGTCCAGAAAATTTGGCCTAGTATAAATAGTTTTTTTTCTTATTTTTAGGTCAGCTTTTTTACTCTGATATTATCTGGAGCTCGTGAACGACTTTTTTCCAGCCTTTTGAGTAATTTTAGAAGGGTTTCAACATTGAATCTTCCAATTTTAGTTTATACTTCAGTTATATGGGTTTTCCTTTATCTATTTCTCTGATTTCTTCAGTTGTCATGAGTAGCTAAACCCATTAGCTAGGGTTGTGGCTCAACCCTAGTGTGGATATTTAATGGGTCCTTTACATTGAGGCTTAGATGTTTATGGGTGATTGGTATTTGGGCTGATTTGTGGTTTTCATGTTAAAATTAGTGGTTGCAAACAGTAATTGGTATTTATTTGACTTGGGTTCTTCTTGAGAAAGAGAACTTGAGTCTAGAAAATTAGCCCAACAAGGAATTGGGACGAAATCAAGAGAATTCATAGTCTCAATTAACGGGTTAAACCTCGAGATAGTAAAACCCTACTTGAGCCTATATTGCTTGCATAAATTCGACACCCAATTGACCTCGAGGAGGCAATTAGGGCAAAGCCACTCAAACTACCGAGAGGTATATAGTGGGTAACTTTGAGCATTGGCTATATCACACTCCCCTTCATGACATTTTTGCCTTAGATATTGGAATCCGTTAAATATTCGCCTAGGTGAAAGTCATAACCCTAGTGCCTTTTATCCATTAAGAAAATAACCAAAAAGACATTAGTTAGTTAGTTAATTAGCAAATTACAATTAGTATAAACCGTAGTATAATTGTCAAATAAAAAAGTATGAAAAGTGCAATTAAGAGCACGAAACACTACTAGATTACCTAGAAACTCAACTCCAATATTCATAACTCTCTGTGGAATCGATCCCGATCCTTCGGGTAAAAGATGCTCCGACCCTCATCTCGCTACTTTATAGTAGTGTAGGTGAGCGCCGATCAAGCTTCTCATACTACTCCCCACCTACACGACCTATGGGTCTTATACACCGACGACGCTTCTAACGCGTTAGGTTCAGGACTAGGACTCTTACTCGAGGTCCCAACGGGTGAGGTCATCCGCCAGTCCATACGATGCCCCGACATGACTAACAATGAGGCCGTGTATGAGGCCATGATTGCAGGATTGAAACGAGCTCTCAAATATGGAGCGCGACAGGTTTTCCTTCGATGCGACTCGCAACTCGTCGTCAACCAAGTCACATGGACTTACCAAATCAAAGAGCAAAGGCTACAAAAGTACCAAAAAATAATCCATAAATTGTTGTCGGAATTCGACGAATGTCAATTCAATCAAATACCACGAGCTCAAAACGTCGAGGCAGACGACCTCGCAAAACTAGCAGCAGCAACAAAAAGCATAAATAGAAAGGGGAACGTCGTCACACTACTCCACTCGTCGATATACCAACTCGAGGTACACTCTATAAACTTAACTTGGGACTGAAGCAACCGTATTATAACCTACTTGCAGGAGGGAACACTTCCACCAGACAAAAAAGAAGCCGGAAAGTTGCGAATGCAAGCAGCTAGGTACAACATCATCGATAACGACCTATACAAGTGGACGTTCGGCGGCCCCTTGGAAAATTGTCTGGTGCCAAACCAAACAAGACGAGTACTCGAGGAAGTGCATGAGGGACATTGCGGTGCCCATACCGGCAACCGATCCCTCGTCAGATGCCTCATATGGGCTGGCTACTATTGGTCCACCATGAAAAAATAAGTCGCCGACTTCGTCAAAAAATGCGAACAATGTCATAGGTACACCCCTATGATACACCAAGCGGGCGAGCACCTCCATTCAGTCACGTCGCCCTAGCCATTCATCAAATGGGGAATGGACATTGTAGGACCACTCCTAGCATGTTGAGGTAATGTACGTTTCCTTTTAGTTTTGACTGAATACTTTTCCAAATGGGTAGAAGCAGGTGCTTTCACACAAATACGTGAGCAGGAAGTCATCACATTCATATGGAGAAATATCATATGCCGTTTTGGCATCCCCAAGGAAATCAGTTGTGATAACGGACCACAATTCATCGGGAAAAAGACCGTGAGTTTTCGAGAAGTGGCACATCAAGCGAATACTCTCCACGCCATACATCCCGCAGGAAATGATCAAGACGAATCCTCCAACAAAACAATATTAAACATCATGAAAAATAAACTCGAAAACGCCAAGGGACTGTGGCCAGAACTCCTACCAGAGGTGCTATGGGCATACCGTACTACGCCAAGGACAAGAACAAGTGAAGCTCCATACTCATTGGTCTACGACACCGATGCAGTCATACCAGTCGAGGTGGGGGAACCGAGCCTCAGATACTCCAATAAAAGCGGAACAAGCAACAACGAGAACAACAAACAAGACCTCGACAAGGTAGAAGAGCGAAGGGATATGGAATACATAAGAATGATCGCCCAAAAACAACAAGTAGAACGGTACTACAACAAAAAAGCCAAAATGAGATCACTCAAAGTCGGGGACTACGTGCTCAAGGCCAAAACACAGGCGCAAACAAAGACCCAAAAGAGGTCAAGTTAGGAACCAACTGGGACAGACCATACAAAATCACAACATCAGTTAACAAAGGGTCATTTCAACTAGAGACAATGGAAGGGAAGCTGCTACCAAACAATTGGAACATCGCCCACCTCAAACACTTCAATTTCTGAAAACAGACATCCTCTAAGTCGTACTATTTTTCCCTCACTCGGATTTTTACCCGTTAGGTTTTTGCCGAGGAGGTTTTTAATGAGGCGACGAAGGGGGAACCTCGAAGTTCAAGTTTGTTATTCATCGCTCCGCCTGTCCACCACTCCAGGCATACCTATGAAGGGACTAGGTAGATGGAGAACTTCTCAAATGTATGTATTGACCAAAATATGTAAAATTCTCCAATGAAATGAATAAACAAAGCAACACACAACATTTTTCGCACAACTCCAAATCGCTCTACATCCTATATTCTACATCTACATTCGACCTCACTCGAATTACCTGCATTCGACCTCACTCGATCTACCTATATTCGACCTCGCTCGAATCACTTACAATCGACTTCGCTCGAATTATCTGCATTCGACCTCGCTTGATCTACTTACATTTGACCTCGCTCGAATCACTCACATTCGACCTCGCTCGAATTATCTGCATTCGACCTCGCTCGATCTACTTACATTCGACCTCGCTCGATCTACTTACATTCGACCTCGCTCGAATCACTTACATTCAACCTCGCTCGAATTATCTGCATTCGACCTCGCTCGAATCACTTACATTCGACATCACTCGAAATTACTTGCATTCGACCTCGCTCGAATCATTTACATTCGACATCGCTCGAATTACTTACTCTCGACATTGGTCGAATTACTTGTATTCGACCTCGCTCGAATCACTTACATTCGACATCGCTTGAATTACTTACTCTCGACATCGCTCGAATTACTTATATTCGAACTATCTCGGACTATCCTACCCCTTACCAAAGACTGACCCAAAGTCAGTCTACAATCAGCCTCCCGACAACAACATCACAACGAAATAAGACAAGTAACAAGAAAGCAAAAACGTACAACAAAAGCTAACCATTCCATTATAAATTGATTGGGTTACATGACTCATTTTTTTTACAATGGGCTCGAGTGCGCCCTCACCAACACGACTAAACAACTAAAAATCAAGTACAAGGCCTTACGCCGCATCATCCCTTTCAGCATATTCGTCTTCATACCAAGGATCATAGGCAAGCCCATCCACGACATCATCACCGTCGTCCCCGCCAGGAGAATCAGGTGTATAGCCACAAGCTTCACGGGTTGCCCGCACCTTAACACGAACATCGGCAAACTCCTCCTCGAAAACCTTCCCAGCAGCCCTCAAAGACTTGTACACATCTAGCTAAGCCTCGGCATGAACCCACATCTCATATAACTCCCGTGACACACTCGCATCGGCAGAAGCTTGAGAAGTAGACGGTCGGGCCAGCTGTTCCTTCTCAGCCCTCAGGAGCACGATCTGCTCATTTAACCCCGATAACTCTGCCTCTAAACTCCCAATTTGTTCCTCCAACCTCGTCACCTTAAGCGCTAAAGTCTCCACGTCACTAGCTCGCTCAAACCTGCAGAGCGACCGCCTCCGCTATCGAGGCCGTCATGGTCCTCTTAGCCAGTTCTAACTCCCCGACTTTGGCACTCAAATCGGCTCTCAGACGGTAGTCCTCGCCTCACTCTGCTCGAGCTCAACCTTCAAAGACGCCACCCCCGCTTGGAGATCTGAGTTCTCGGCTATTATCCCCTTGCCCAATTCAAGCTCGTCCTCCAATGACTTCAACGCTTCCTCCAACTCATTGCACCGCTGATAGCCTTCATATTCTCCTTGTCCTTCTCTTTCAGCTCTTCATCATTCTTCCTCATTTCATCACGCAGCTCCTGGAATTGGCCGTCTTCACCAACGCTTCTGACCACCTTCCGGTACTTAGAGCGGTACTCCCTGTACTTGGACTCCATCCTCCTATAGTGAGCAACCCTCTCCTCCTCGACGGTAATGCTCAATGTCGAGGATGAGAGTCTAGCAAGAAAAGAAACAAGATTAGCCAAGGTAAAAGCGATAATAGCGGAACAAGAAAACGCTTAGAAAAAAATACTCACCCGTAGGGCCATTCCCGATATGCCAAGGGAGAGGTCGTCATTTTTCAACGTCTGTAGCGTTCTATTCTCTGCCTCAGCGTACAAAGGGGAAAATGACGACGCCACACACTCGGTGTAGACCAAAAGGTTGAAGTCTACGAGAATGACTATGTGGAGATTGGGAACCTCTGTCCTTATCTCCACATGAGTATTCCTCTCCATAAAGGCCCGTACCTCCTCGGGTTCGATGTTGGAGCCAGAATCGACGTCCCCTATGCGGGCATCATCGTCTTTTCTCACCGTCGACGAAGAGCTACCCTCCACAACCCGCACAAACCCTTCGCCATTTCATGTCTCCTCGACCTTAGAAGGTCTCTCCTCCAAAAATGATTCTGACATAGCAGCCGACTCTACGGCTGAAAACAACTTCGGCCCCACCTCGAGAGCCATGGTTTTTTCCGTCTCTTCTGCAGCCACGACCTTCCCCATTTCCACCCTCCACCTCTTCCTCGGCGACGGTTCTTTGCCATAAGATGGCTCATCGGTAAGAAGGAGAACATGTTGAGTTGGGGCATCATCGGGGATAACGACGTCCGAAGAGGCGGGCTCCCCTGACTGCGGAGTATGAGTGTGACATTGCACAAACTCGACTAAAGCGAACTCCATCGCAGTCGAGGTCACCTTTTGGCGAAAAGCAAGAGCAGGTGCCTTCGCCTTCTTAGAAACCCGCAGACCTGGCACCAACGAGAAGTTAAGTCGGAAAACAGTAAGGAACGAAACCGAACAAGAGAATAAGAATACTTACGAGAGGGGATCTTAGGTCCATAGCGCTTGTGAAAAGAAGTCCAATCACAAATCCCCACAACATGGGGAAACACACGAGCCACCCAACCCTCCATGCCCAATACGAGGGAAGGAGAACGCTTCACATCTGAAAACAATGCGGTGAACGTATCAGAGGCCGAAAAAAAAAACAAAGAATGAATGGCGGAGGGTACGAGAAGGTACTTATGACTATAATTCCACCTCTTAGGAAACCCGTCCGGGTCTGCTACCAAATGCTCAGTTCTAACGAAGCAGTACTTGCGCCAGAACAATCAACTCTCCTTATCGTCCATTCCGGCACTAGTCCCTTCGTCCCGCGATTCCGCAAATATATCAGAGTACCTCTGAAGAAGATAGGCGAGAACAGGTGCAACAAGTGGCGCAGGTCGACCTCACAACTGGTCAGTTCCGCGTACTTAGCCAGCATCAGGAAGACCTTATAAAGGTAAGGAGAAAGCTACGCCGGTCAAACTTCATAAAAGCGACAAAATTATTCAGTTAACCGAGGAAGAGGGAGGGTGTAGCCGATCGTGAATGGGTAGGCGTAGAAGGCGCAGAACCCGGGCCGGTGAACCTGAACGGTATTACCCTTTGTAGAGACGATCTCGACATGAGGAGGGGTGCAGTATTTAGCCCTCATATCAACCAATTCGGCCTCCCCCGATTAAGAAAGCTTGGGCTCAGGAGCAGGAGTAGGTCTTTTAGGAAAATCGCTCCTAATCGTAGGGTTTTTAGGCACCACCTTCTCAATGGTGGGAAAACTGTCATCTCCTTCGACCAAAACCTCCTCGTCAGTAGGGAGAATGGCCACTAACAAAGGGGTAGCATCAGAAACATCATCATAACTAAGAGGAGGAGTCGACATAACGTCAATATAATATATGAGCAACAAGATGAGAGAATGGGGTTAGCGAGTGAGAGAGGAACTAGAAATTGAAAGTGAAAAGATCACAAAGAATGGAGAAGATACACACAACTAGAATGGATGTCTAAGAAGAGAGAAACGGTAAAAATTTCAACTGAGAAACCCCTTCCCTATTTATAAGGTTGAGTGGCATCAAAATCGAGGCCAAAAGCCGTTAATGGCACCAGAATCGAAGCACCAACAATGCAGACCCTGCATCGGGAATATGCATAATGATGACGTGTGTGACAGTGACCGCATCTGACGTCACCTACGCCAATCGTAGCCCTACCGAAAATTAATAACCTGGTTTTGATCAATCCAACCACCTCGACCAAATTTCTTTCATAACGGGCACGTCGTAATCCGCTCATCAAGGACGAGGAGGCCACAACCTTAATAAGTGGAGGGACTAACTGTATTGGTCGAAGTCTGAGTCGGCCAATATTTGGTGACGAAGAGCCTTTCTTACGAAAGGTCGACGTTTGGTCGAACAGAAGGGTGGGCAGTAACAGTAGGATAGTTTTAGGTCAGGAAGTGAGAACTTTCCTAGGGTTTCAAAAGGATGTCCCCTATATATATATAGGAAAAGAAAAAAAGAAAAAGGGGATCTGAAACTTTCTGAAAGAACTCTTTGTAACATTGACTATTGAAGAATATACACAACTTGTCTTTTCTATTGATTCTTGAGTTGGAAGATACCTTTTTCATATATAAGATCCAAGAACCTTGTATTCCACCCACATTCTTCCATCATCCACACAACTGACAAAGAGTTGATTGATTCTAGCCATTTAATATTTGGGCGAGATATCCTTTGTTATTACATTTATTGTCATTGCATGCATTTAATCCACATATTTCACTCGTGTATTCATTATTAATCATCACTCGTATCTTTGTCTTGCATTTACTATTGCGCCGCTTAACTTTATTCCATCCATCATCAGATTCATAAATCTAACTGCTATTAAGCTTAACTAGGATTAATCTTTTATCTCTTTCGCCACGTCGTGTAAAAAGGGGATTAACATATTTTTGGTAAAACACACATCTAACTAAATAAATTCAAAATAATTTGAAGCAGAATAATAATAAAAAATCAAAAGTTATTATGTATTAAACATTATAATTTTAAGAAATGCAAATTAGCTTACACTTTCAAAATGCAAAAATAGTAGTAGTAATTGATGTATTGTATCAGGCCATTTGTGTTCATTTCACATTTAAGAGTTTTGAAAGATACAATGTTTCAAAAAATATTATTTTCTCCCTTTTAATCTAAAGATGCAAATAAAAGTGCTCAACAAAAATATTTATTCTCTCTTAAATTTCATAAAATTCAAATTCTTAAGATCCTTCTACTTGTAATTTTAATTTGTCATGTAATTAATTAATCTATTTTAATATACTTAATTATGGATATACCTTATGTTATTTTTTAAAATTGTAGGACCAGACATCATATTTGTCCAATCATAATTCTCATCATAATATTCCCCGAAGATGGCTGTCTGTATTATGTCAAACCACTTTTCAAGAACAACTTTTCTCCTCCTCCGTCTGCATAATTTCGTCCGATCAAATATCAATACCGAACAAGTTCCAGGTACTTTCTCTTCCTTCTAGATTACAGTTGAATTAGGGCGTTTTTTTTTTTTGTTCTTAGAAAAAAGTCATCACACATGTATGAAATATCAAAATTTTGAGCTCTTTTGGGCTTTCATTTATGCAGATAATTAACACTATTAAGTGAAGGCTTTATTATTAAGCTTTACTGGAAGTTGATCCGATAGGTATTTGAGCTCGTGCATCTTATCCAGAATTACTTCGAGTTTATGTTCTGCTTTTTAAGTTTTTATTTCCCTTTAGAATAAGACTTTTTTCCTTTACCTGGTAAATCTGTAATGAATTTATTGGATAATGTTTGTGGAGTTTAACTTACATACACTGTCCGTCACCCCAAAAGATATTTACACATTACCCTCCAATAAAAGTAGGATTTATAATCTTGAGAATAAGACAAGTTACCTGCTACAATAAGTCAATTTAGCCTTACAGTGTAAAATGGTACAACCCACACAGAACCACACCCCAAAAGCTAGCTCTTGAGGTGGGAGAGTCCAAGGCAATATAAACCCCACATGAGCATATTGCAATACCGATGTAGCATTCAAGTGACATACCTTGCAATTGGACCATAACAAACCACCACGCTCTGCAACCGTCATCCTCGACGGCTCCACACTGGGTAGCTTTCACTCTAACACAAGTAGGTAGCTTACACAGGTAGCCATTTTCGAGTCAGGTGCTTGGGCACCCGCGGCTAGCTGTGCGTTAGGACATTTCTTGTCCCGATCAAATACTGCAATATCGGCGTCACCATCCACTGCACATGGGCACAAAGGGTGGTGGGTGCCTTTGAGACCATTGAGACAACCCAGGTAGAACCACACTCCAAAAGCTAGCTATTGAGGTGGGAGAGCCCAAGGCTATATAAACCTCACATCAGCACATTGCAATACCGATGTGGGACTCAAGTCCCATAACTTGCAATGGACCATAACATAAAAGTTCTTTACACTATCCATGTATGTAAGTTAAACTCATGTTTGTGTTTCTGGAACTTAGTGGCACTTTTACTCACCTTAGTAGTAAGGAGCTGCTACTTCTTGCGGGCGGTGTATTAGTGAATAGGACAAGTGAATTGAGATTACTAATGTAACACCCCAGGCTTTAGACAGAGTCCCACATCGCTTAAACACAAGAGGGATGCTGGGTATATAAGTTAACAAGCCTTAGAGCCTAGTGACGCGTTTTAAACCCGTGAGGGCCTAGTCCCAGAGTGGACAATATCACTAGCGGGTTGGGCTGTTATAGATGGTATTAGAGTCACTCTTGTGTCAGCCTGGGCAAACCTGATGGAGGTCGAGGATATAACATGTTGTGTACCTCACCCTTGTCTCCTTTTGCATACTATCATAATGTATTCATAATGGGATATTAGTCAATGATTCAGGCTTCTTTTGATTACCCTAATAGGACTCTTGATTTTAGGTGCCACTCCGTGTACTCTTGGAGTTCTTGATTTGAATAGAGATGTTGAGCCATGCATGTATTCACTCCTAGAAGTGGCTTTCTCCATAAGGGAAATAAGTGATCTTGGTTTAAGCGTTTCCAAGATGCTAACATACCCTTTTTCTATCTGGATAGCATTCTTGATTAATGTGGAATGTGATTTCAAAATGGGTATTCTCACTTCCTTGAAATGGTGTTGAAATTCTTGATGTTGCACGAATCTCGTCATGGTAGCCTGGTCGGATGGACAATGGTAATAGATATAAACTTGAAACCATATATAAAAGGGTTTGGAAAAGGAAGAAAGAGGTAAGATAGGAAAATGAGGCAAACCTGCAGTTATTTGAGCCATAGATCTCAATGCACTGCCGATGACATGAATCCAGGAAATACTAGCTTTGGGCCATAAATTTTCACAGATGAGGTGTGCTTCTGTCTCCTTTGGGACTGATATGAATAAAACTCATCATATTAGTACAAGGTGCATGTTATAGTAAAAGGCAGAAGTACCTAAGTCATAACGTGCAAAAAAGTGCTAGGGGCAATATTCAGACCAAATGACGTAACTAGCCATGAGCACACCTTTTAAACTTTATATTCTATCCATCTCTGGTCTGGTTTTAAGTGCATGATAGCCATTTGCTGAATCCATCTTTAAAATTTTAAGAAACCTGTCATCCTAATTTCCAGAATTTTCCCCCATAATTGAGGTTGGAAATAATTGTTTTGACTATTTCTTTATTAATGGCTTGACTACCAACATCAACTTGAGCTTCCACCTTTTGGAGTCAACTAAGTGATTGTGTGACATAATATCCAAGATATATTGTGCGTATCAATATCAAAAGCATCAACTTCCTACTATTGTGTCAGACCTTGTTTGGGAAAGAGAATCTTCTGGCACCTCTTCACACCCTGTTAAAGATAATATCAATCTTCTCTAGTCAAAGCTTGCATGATAGCCCCCAGAAGAGCTTAAAAGCTTTATATCGGAGATATGATCTGCAAATCGCGAAAGTTTTCTGTTATAAGAAAGCATGACACATGACAGTGATAAAGATGGTACTCAGACTTAAGATCTGTGGCATCTCTATTGTTGTGGAAATACCTCCATGCCTCATCTGCTCATTTGATATCCACATAGACTGAGTTCTAGTTGATCGACTTTTGCCGATCAATGCCATGGACTCGAAATGCTCCACTCTTTTATGCACATGTATTTGCTCAGGAAACCTCATCTAGAGAAGAGAGAAAAGGTAAATGATGTCCGATGAAGGAAATGCAAGCAGAAAGTAATTGAATAAAAACCTTTGGGCTGGGACTGTTGTAGCTTGTTTTGAATGTTTTAGAGTGGAGTGAAAAAGGTCTATGATGGAATTTGACTACGGGAGGGTGTTCTTACTTTTTACAAAAACGCATTTTGCTATAGATGTTAAAAGCTCAGAATCAATTATCATGTCAGGAACAGTAAGCTTATGCATTGCCTATGATAGGTAGTATGCCCCTTCATGCCTTCCAAATTCTTTCTTAAGGTACTTTAGGAGTTCCACATTTAATATTTGAGTTTTGAAGTCCTTTGTAGAAAGTGATTTCATTATGATACAACTACTGTCATTCTTCTACATCTTTAAAGGTAATTGGCAATAATCATAAATAGTATATTTTCCACTGTGAGGTTGGGATCTGTGAGTTGGGAATGCTGATTATACTTGCTAATTCTGGTTTCACTTAATTCCAGTTTTAGGTTTGCTGGCAAACATAAACAGCATGGGTGATGGTCCTCGAGGGATAGAGGTATTTGAAGATCATTTTCAGGCTTCAACATCTGGTGAAGACTCAGTACATAGCCCATCCCCATCTAAATATATAGGGAGTAATGACTCTTTGAGGTATATCTTCTAAAAGACATTTGAAGTGAATAAGAGTTACATATTTGTAAAGGAATTCACTTATTTTTATTTGTTTTATTCGGCTTCTCCCGTATTAGAATAGATCCATTAGTAGATCGTGGACTAGAAGAAAATTGAAAGGTGCAGCTTCAATGTTGAATTTGTTTAGCCTCAGCAAGCTAACTTGGATGTCTGGCGCAGATGGTCAAGAAAAGGTACATATTATTTAAATTTATCCTCTAACTGTGTAGCTTGCAATTTCCTACTTAATTGTTCTGAAGGTCATCATTATCTTTGGGGTGGTGAAGAGATTACAGATATTATCATGCCTTGCAGGTAGTATTAACTGCTGCAGAAGTAGAATCTCTTCGGTCAGAAATCACTGCTTTGGAAGAAAGAGAAGCACATTTAAAAGCTCAGTAAGATTTGATACCTCATGTCTTATGCAACCCATGCTGTTTTTCCTTAAACATAACCGTGTGTAGGGTTGTTTTCCCTTTGATTATTGTGCTATTGTTTTCTTGTTGTGAAACTAAGAAGGGTCTCCAGGCATTTAGCAGGTTGGTGTGGTTATAGTTATTTCTAGAAAATAGTATTTTACCTTATAAAAAAATAGTTATTTATAGATTATATGGTTACAATAGTTCATCCTTCACCGTGTTCAATCCCTAATGCTTGCGAGGCTCCTCTTGAATAATCATGGGCGATCACTGTGAATATCATTTGGAGAATTCAAAAGCATAAAAACTCATCTATTTTTTAAGTGTATCATCAGTGTAATATAACACGTTCACAAATTTAAATCTTTTCAACTTCTAACAGAAGTGACCCTAAGGATTTGAGTCAAATCACCCCAGCTTTGGTTCAACGGCAAAAGTAGTATGACACGGATGTATGGTAGGTTCAGGTTACGAGTTTGCATTCTGCTGCTGAACCAAGTCTGGTGTTTAAGTGGAGAAGGTTAGAGGGATGACCCCATTATTCACTGAGTTTCAAAGCGACAAACAGTGGATATCTCGATTAATGAAAGCAATAGAGTTTGGCCAAAGTTAGTTGCACCAATTTTTATCTTAATTTATTTTCCCAAGTTGAATTGGGTTAAAACCATGGAAGTTTGTTGCAGTTTTCACTTTCCTTTCAAATGAAGAATTTGTTAAAGGTAGGGCAATGATGAGTATCTGATGGCAAAGCTGCGTAATGTATCACCAACTCCTACATGGGTTCAGAATGTCCAATTATGAAACACTTATATAAGAGGAATCAGTAGTAGGTGCTGCATCAAACATTGGGTACAAAGACCTAGCAAGAGCAATTAAGTGAATAAACGAAATCCAAAACAGAAAACCGAGCCAGAGATGTGAATTGAATGTACTATAGAATAAAGGTCTCCTCACTGGGATGGGTCCCTGATTCTAAAACAAGAAACACAAATTGTAATTGAAATCATGACTGTTTTACAAGCGTTTTTGTCATTTCTAGCCATAGGCAAATCCATTTCAAATTTCACCAGTAGAAATTTTATATAGTATGACTGGCTTTCCAAGCAAAGGCGAAGACCTGATTTATCTTTGTAATACCTTCTCCAAACAGCCTCCAAAGTCCCTTATTGTTATGCTTTTATCACCTAATAATGAATGAAACACGATATACACGGTCGAGAATGAAATCCAAGTCCCAATTTGAAGAAAAATGAAGGATCTTCTTTCGTGACAAATGTGAAGTACTCTTCAAGGATCACCAATTAGTCCTACAGAACATCACGGCTAACTAATGTTACAGAGAGGAAAAGAGCCTTCAGTAAAAGTGTGACTACTCCGTCAAAAGAGTATTGTCTTTTTGATTTTCATTATTTTTCTCTTCACAGATTAGAACACATTGATGAAGTAGTACGGGCTGCACGACTTTCGGGGTATTTGGACATGAGAATGGTATTAATGAGCCAGAGGCTATCATCATCTTAACACTGTTTGGATTTCAGACAATACTTCATTGAATTCACATTTTTTGTTCCACAATTTTATTCTGCCTTTTTGGATAGAGATGGGCAACTTTACCTGGAGAACCTCTTCCTGTTGATGACACTGATGTTGATGACTGGCTTCCAAGATTTTTTGTCCTTCAGGGATCTTGTATTTTCTGGTATTCGTCAAGCACCGGTAATTTTTTCAACAGTTTAAGTGTCTGCTGGCATGCATTTCTTGATACTCTCCATACTGTGTAAACATGTTATTCCAAGTTTTTAATGGTGTACTATCACACTGTATTTTTTGCCCAGCCCCTCTATTAGACAGCTTTTGAATTTTACATCATATGAAAAAAATTTCAACCATTTATTTAGATAGCCAGATAATCCTTAGATGACGTCTTAGAAATTTTTGCCGATTTATTGGTATTTATTACAATCTAATGGACCACCTTGAATTTCTTGGTATCTCCTAGATGTTATTTTTAAGTCAAGATTAACTGGTTTCAGATATTAGGGACTAGAGATGGCATTTTTTTAGTATGTTACTATCCTTACCATTCACAACCTCAAAAATCTCCAGCTCACCCACACCTCGCAAGCAGGTGGGTGAAATATCCATGTATTAGGTCAACAATGTTTCAAGGTCAATTAAACATTTTGCCAAATAGACCATTAAATGGAGAGTGTAACAGAACAGCAAAAAATGGTAGAAGACAGTATATGGCTGGGGATGGTGAAAAAATCTGAAAGAACAATGGCAGACTCGACAAACCTATCTTTTGGAGCGGGGCTAGATGGCTAGTCCTTATAAACAGGGTGTTAGACTCACTACCAACAAATGTGATGTCACTATTTCCTATGTCAGTTAAGGAAGAGAGATGTAAAGTGGAATATCTACATGATGCTGAAACCTTGGTGGATTACATAGATTCCATATACAACTCGAAGGGGATATACTTCTGCCTTTTAGATGTACAAATTACAGCACCATCTTAGTGCTATATGTCATTAAAAAATTCCTTTACTTGATGATATTAAGAGTTTATGAACCTAATAACAGGGAGATGAAAATGATACAAAATTATACAAATAAGGGGGATCAAAATATTAAAGTTTGTGGCTGTTGTGGAAGTGAGCTTAGTTTGGTTTTAGTGTGATTCAGAACAAAAGAAAGTGCTTTTGCTTTGTAGAAGTGTTTTCTTCTATTTCGCTGAGAACAAAAGTGTTTTCACATGAATTAAAAAATAAAATAAAAAGAAATGTTGTTTTAGAAAGCTATTTTTTTTAAGAACCTTTGGGCAAAGCATGGCCTTAATTTCTGTTTCTCGCCCTCCACCTCTGCTACTGCAGATAGAGCAGGGGCAAACACCTGTAGTTGGAGTAGTAATTACATTATCTATTTGGAAGAGCTCAATCTTGAAATACCTCACCTTACAGTGACATATCTCTTGTTTCTTGACTATCTGATATGTGTTCCTGTTATCTTTTCTTGATTTAGTGGCGTAGCTTTGTTTTCATTAATTTCATTCAAAATGCTTCCAATGTTCAGCTGCAGTATGTATTTTATATCCCTGGGGTTTATCTTTCTAAATTATTTCTGATACTGTCGTATTCTATTTTGATGAATTTGGATATTCTGATGTTTCCCAATGCTACGAAGAATGTTAGTTCTTGATTAAATTTGAATAAGCATGTCGCAGATCTAGGCCCCCAAGATTCAACCCTTCTATCAGATATCATCGAAGTTGGAACCTTACCTTGCCTGATACGAGACAATGAGGACAAACGATATTGCTTTTATATCTCAACTCGTTATGGACTGAGATATGAATGCTCTAGTATTTCTAAGATAAAGGTAATGGTTTTTTCTGGATCCTTTATTGCTAGTAACCATTCTGATCTCTGTCTTGAATTGTTGGGCTTGATGAGTAAGATTAAGTTCCCGACTTGGTGACATTTGGAAATTGAGAGCATTTTTTAATGGACCCGCCTGTTCATATGCTTTAAGGACACCTCTCTTTGTATGTTTAATTTGTTTCTACCCACCAAGTGCCACTCAGATTGGGGAATCTTTGTAGTCCACGTGAACTTTCACCTTGTTGGTGAGGGTTCGATTCCCAGCTTTGTTATCCCTCCTACATTTCCCCTTTCCCTCTCCCCTATGCATAATAATTATTTTATTAGAAAAAAGTGTCTCTCGGATAATATTGAGAGTATAACCTGTTCACTTTTCTTTTGAGAATCATCTCCCTTGATAGATTAGATATTTTTTGAGCTCAAGTCATCATTTCTAAACAATTGGACTGTATAATTCTATGTTGCTCGGACTCTCAGAAAATATTGTCGGGTGCATTTTTGGAGGATCCGACACGGGTCGGACAAGATTTTGGAGAGTCCGCACAACATAGGTATAATTATGTGAAAAATGACATGATCAGTATGTTTGATCTTGTTAGATATTTGCTTGTAATCTGTTGAACTCATAGGTGGTTATGAAAACTATATATTGGCAATCATTTAGGGATTAAGCTAAAATGAGTAGTAGTGTCTAGTGACAGCATAGCTACACATTGACATAGATTTGTAAAATATCCCAATAGTAATTCATCATTTGTCCCATCTCAAATAAGGTAACTATATATCATCTGATGTATATATTACAAACATAACCAATCCTTTTTCATCTTCCATTTGCATGCTCTACATGTTTTTATTTTCCTTTTCAGGTTGATTCCTGGTTGGAAGCATTACAGACTGATTGCAAGCTGTGATCTGGTTGTACAACATTTCATCAGTTGACTAGGAATTGACATGATCTGCCATGGCAGCAACAAACTCTAAACAAGCCAGATTTGGAAGCAAAGACATATACTATCATGTGTTTCAAAGTTGGGCTGCAACTTTTTTAGTGCTTACCTAGTGCATTCTGTACATAGTCTAGCATACAGCCGTTGTACAGTAGTGAAGAAGTTATATTTCACTAAATACATTGTAAGATTATTAAATCGCAATCATAGCAGAGATTAAGACACAATTACGAAATTAATCTAGAGTTGGAGTTCAAAGAAGCGTACCATTAAACTGCATGGATTCAGTAGGGACAACAACCAGCGATCAAGTGTGGGACCAACTTGTATTCAAGAGACAGAATACGCTAGGGTTGCCTACCCATCACAGACCAATAGTTATTGGGTCTCACTTATCCACACACACAATATTTAATATTAGGCCATTTATTTATCCAGCACTTGGGCCACTTCACTATACTTTCAGGCTATAACCAATTAATGTAAGTCCAAATTCCAACATACATATCAACATATGCCTAAGAAGGATTAGCTGCAACCTGATCCTGTTATGTACAAGCAGGTGTATCCGGTAAGAGAATAAAAAGTTCAGGGGTGAATTATGATGAGGTCGAGAATCAAGATATCCCATTATTAACAGTAAACAAAAACCAGTCAAATATGATTAATCCAAACTATCCCTTTGTCAACTTTGGACCAAAACAAGAATCACAATCTGTTAACTCCACCAAAAAAATCCAGTTATACTTGGTCCATTATTTCTCAATGGGATTATACGAAATCTGGACAACTTCCGACGCTAACTACAGAAAACAAATGCAGTATAATTCCTTCGACAATAGCTCTAAATCATTGATCCACTCTGGCAGAAAACTACATTTGCAACGGTGGAAATCATCTGAACAAAAAATGAAATCCCCATAATAGATAAGCTACGCACAGTCAACTGCAAATAAATATATTTTAAGGCATTTAATAAACAACAGTCGGGGGTGTAGCTCATATGGTAGAGCGCTCGCTTCGCATGCGAGAGGCACGGGGTTCGATTCCCCGCACCTCCATATTCTCCTACTATTTTGTTTTTCCATTTTTAGTTTGGGCCCCGCCCTTTCTATTCCAATGTTCCCTCCCAATAACAACAACCTCTCGTTCCTAATCTCCAGCTTCAGCAGATATACTTGGCCTCGTTACACAATCTCAGCATTATCCAAACAGAAAAATACCACATGACTCTCTGCTTGTTTTCTCCTTCCTTTCCCCGCTTCTCTTTCCCTTTCCAAAATTACTATTTTCTCCTCCCTTCAACCGTCTATCAAACTTGTTTCTCCAAAAATCTCCCTTTTTCTTACTGTTGTTCCTCAAAAACCTTCAACTTGAAGCCGAAAGCTTCGTTGAGTGAAGCTGAGGGTGAAAACAAGGTGCAGTCGGAGTTGTTAGACGATGAATTTATTAGTCGGATTTCTGCTGCCAAAGATGAGACTGAAGTATTGGAAATAATATCCCAAAAGACTGGGAAAAACGGTGGTGTTATTAGCGCTTCTGATTGCTCTTTGATTATCTCCGCCGCACTTGATCGTAATAATGCTGACTTGGCACTCTCTGTCTTTGATGCTATGCGTTCCACCTTTGATCCTGGTACATTTCATTATCAGTTCATTCCGAAAAAAGTACACATTTCTAAATTTAACTTTATATTCCATTTTAGCTTGATGACAAACTTTTATAACCATACAAAATATTATGACATGATCACAATGTCAAAATTTTATCTCTTTCGTGAACTCTGTGTTTAGTCAAACTATGTCATGTAGAGTGGCGAAGGCAGGATTATGGTTCAAAAAAAAGAAAATGTTGAAAAGGTTGTGACTGGTGGGAATAGAATCAATGACCTTACAAAGGTTTTGAACCCCCTTGACCACTAAGCTATGCGTTTGAGCTATATTAAGGGGATTCAAAACATAATATATAGAGGTAAAAAACAGATTTTACCTTACATATACAGTGTAATTTTTCGGCGAAGAGGGGTTCCGCCCCTAAATTCGCCCCTGGTCATGTATGAGTTGAAATGAGGGGGTAATATTTTATGGTTTTCGTTACCCTATTTTGCGGGTTGTAGGGAGTGGGAGGTTTAGTGGTTTTAAAGAAAGGCGAATGCTTGATGGTTCTTCCAAAAGACTTGAGGAGACAGAGGCGGAGCTAGGATTTAAAGTTTATAGGTTCTGAATTTGCAATCAAACCCATAGCTCGTTAGTTACCGAGTTCACAATTAAGTATTTATATATATTTAATAGATTTTCTAAAACAAATACAAATGTCTAAGCAAAAAGCTACTGGGTTCGTTCCTATGTTGCGCGGACTCTCCAAAATGTAGCCGTACCCGTGTCGGATCCTTAAAAAATAAACTACTTTTGGAGGATCCGACACGCATCCGGCCACGTTTTTGGAGAGTCCGAGCAACATAGGTTCGTTCGAACACGTAGGTAACACTCTCCCTCCACCACTGTGAGGAGATGTAACTGAACGCAAAACTATATGCTGTATATTTCGAATAATGCAAAGTTTTGTGTGTTGTTTGTGACATCTAAGTGAGTGGGAGTTGCTTTCATGGGGTGAACTTTGTTCATTGTTTCCATCTGAAGTTGGAGCTTAGATGTATTTAGTGCGACGTGACTAAATGACTATTTACACTCGCATGTTGAAGGCAAATATTATTCTTAAGGAAGTGATTCCATGGCCTTTCATGATATATCTCCGTGATGAAGCACCTGATATGATCATTGTTTTTTGGTACCAAAGGAAGAAAAAAAAAACCGTGTTACTCAATGACTTGTGAATTTAATAACAACTTTTTCAAGATCACTTGAAGGTACTCTTATCCGTTTCAAGTTGTTTGACACCATTCAGTTTATATATAACTTTCAAGACTTGAAGTTCATTAAATTATTTAAATTTTAAACGAAAATGTGAATCTTCTTTAGCAAACTAACATTTCAATCTATTATTTTAATATTTTGTTCCAATATCACTAATACAATAAATAAGTCAAATGAAAATCTTGTTAAACTTCATCTTCATCAAAACATCTTAAAATTCATGTCTCTTTACCTTCATATAAAATGGAATGGTGAGCGTATGAACTATACATCACTGTAGTGAGCAAGCTCCTTAGATAATATAGTTAAGCTTTCAGATATTAGGATGAGATGGATAAAAGATGTGGAACTGTCATCGCAAGTTGTTATGATATGCAATACTCGCTCACTATGATTCTCTTGCATCTTTCTGATCAATTTTCATTGATATCCCCCAATATTGACTCACTTTGCCCACTTGTGGGACTATACTGGGTATGTTGTTATTGTTGTTGTCGTAATATTGACTCACTTGACTTGCCCATATTTAAGGGACAACTGGTTTAGACAGAGGCCTATCCTATGATAGATGGAGGTGGTCAAGGCCAGATGTTACTACATATACCTTGTTAGTTCGAGGACTTGCAACACTGCTGAGGGTTTCAGATGCCCTTAGAATCATCGCCACTGTTTGTCGAGTGGGCATTTATCCTAGTGAAGAGGTTAGTAATTTCTTCACCCACACCAACTTGCTTTTGTATTAGTCTGCTCTACGTATCTTAATGTGTTAGAGTTGTGCACTTTGGATATGATAGACAGTTGATCATCTCTCTGTATGAGCACCAAACCAGTATGAAGGATTTTCTGTGGTAGATTAAATGTATTACTGACTATTCCAGCCAGATAAGTAGTTCATTTTGAATCAGTATGTCATTACTTTCGTGCCTGATAAACCACTTTGGAATTTTGGATGAGAAAAATGCAAGGAATGAACTATGTATTTATAAGTTTATTCATAGGTAAAACATGCTATACAAGAATCGTATAAATCACTTAACTTTCGGTTCTACCCTAGACAGTATAACTATATGAATCATCATTCTATCTTGTTAACTTTGTTTACTTAGTCAAGATATGAGTTTGGATCTATAAATTGTTTACTTATATTTGTAACGGGTTATATTAACAGCACACTAGCGCACATCTTCCTTGAAAAATGATAGGACAATTACAATAATAGTCAATTAAAAGAGTTGATCTGAAGTCTTATATGCTTAGCTTGTTATATGAAGTCCTATATGTTTAGTTTATTCTTATATTTTCAACCACTTGTCTTTTGAAGTGAGATAGAGTACTTTTCTACCATAAGTTCTTGTATTTGCAGTTGGCTGAAGGAAAAATACATTCCCCGTTTCTCTTTCTTTGTCTCAATTTTCTAATGAAATAAGTTTCAATTTCAGTTCTTAATTTAAATGGAATTGTCCTACATTCAAATGTCTTCCATGCTAGCCAATCCCATATACTGTCTTGGATGTAAATGAGTTGTCCTTTTATGTCCTGTGGTATGATACCAATGCAGTCATAGCAAATTTAAGCCCACTTAGATTAATAAAGTTTCTGCTAGAAATCCTAACACGTAAGATTTCAAATGTAGGCTATACTCAAAGAACTTTTGTGATCAATTTTCCTCTGAAATTTGGACACTCTTCTCCCAATAGGGAAATTAAACTTGCTGTCATCTCACTAATATTACTCAAGAATCTGGTATTGGTAACTTTGTCCTTATCAATCACATATCGAAATGTGGGAAGGTATAAGAAGACTCATGAAAAAATATTTTTTGAATTAATTAGAGTATGGGTTCTTTTTACTCAGCTTTTATTGTTGTTTGATTACCCATAAAGTAACATGCAACTTTGGTGTCTAGCAGGTTCTCTTTGGCAAAGTCGTGCGATGTCCAAGTTGCATGATTGCTGTTTCTGTTGCTCAGCCACAAGATGGTATCCAGGTATGCGGAAAAGTACTCAAGATTGTATGTGTTCTTTACAATAAAATGTTGTTAGTGGTAATTTGAGCTGCTTAGGATCAGCCAACGAGTTCCACAGAGGATAGAGTTGGCTTACTGGCTATACTTATTTACCAGTTTCTGGCCACAATAAAAAGATTTGATGTCTTGAGGTGGTTTAAGAAAAGGCAATTTTAGTAGTCTGTTTCTTGTTGTTATGATGAATAGTTTGTTATTGCTATTGAGAACAGATGCTCCTCTGCATGCAATTTATACTAGGCAATGCTGATCAACCCGGTCAGTTATTGTGTGGATTATGTATAAACAAAAACATTCCATCAGTCTTATGGAATACTAAACCATCTTAACATAATCATTACAGTAGTTCTACACTTTTAACTTCAGTTTGCCTCTTGTAGTTTATTTCTAGTACATGACGTAAGAAACCCACTTCTGCAGGTTGTTTCCTGTTCAAAATGCCGCTACCAGTATGAGCTCGTTTCAGGCAACATTATTAGTATAGAGTCAGAAGAAATTAGGTTGGTTTTCTTTAGCTACTGTGTGATCCATTGTCTTTAATTGAAGTGGTTGTACTTCGTTAAAACATCGAAAGGAGACGCTGTACCAATTATTTCAAACAACTTATAAACATATCACCAAAAAATAAAAAATCAAGCAACACTCAGACAACTGCATGATTGTTTTTACACTATTTATTTTTCGATTTTTCATCAAGGTCAGATGCTATTCTTTTTATTTCAGTGCTTAGGTCAAACATATTATTACTAATTTACTCTTCTTCTGATGTTTGTCATGAGAAGTATATTAGTGTATGGTGTTGATCCTGGGACATTCACTTTTTCTAAGGTTCTCCTCCTGCCGAACGCAGCATGGAAATTCCTGCATGGAGAAGGGGACTAAGATTCCTGCCGATGAAACAAAACATTCCAGCTGCTGTTCATTCTATTGTGGTACATTTCTTTTGAAAGATTGTATGTCAGTAGTATTTTCTAGTTTCTCCTCCTTCACCTGGATCTTTTCTACTTTTTTCCTGTAATGGAGTTCTTACTCCTATTATTTTGAGACAATTCTTATCGACCAAACTTTTCATATTTCTTAGAAGAGGCTTCTTGAAATCAATTCTAGCACTTTCTGTAGGTGGAGACCCCATCTGGAATGGCACGGACACACAGATTTGCTACTGAAACAGTTGATCTTCCTGCACAAGAAGGTGAGAGAGTGACCATTGCTGTAGCAGCACCACCAAATGTTTACCGAGAGGTGGGTCCGCTAAAGTTTAATCCTAAAGCTCCAAACGTCTACCCAGGAGAGCCTTTGTGCTTGACTAACCATAGAGATGGCCGTGCATCACCCTTACTAAGAGCGCCCAAAAAAGATAAAGGCCCATCTTTATTAAACCCTTCTATCCTCGTTCCTCTCCTTGCTGTATTTGCCACTGGAGATGCTGCCTCTGGAATGATAGATCCCAACTTGCCTCAGATAATAACAGTTGCTGCAGTTTCTTCAATCACTCTTGGGGCCACTTTAAATAATCTGGTTTTCCCCCAATTCAGCAAGGTATGCTCTTCTTCTTTTTTTTTTTTTTTTTTTTTTTTTTAACTTCATGGTTGAAGGATGATATCTGTATTTACAATCTTATTTAAGATCTCGACAAACATACTCCTTCTGGGGTTCCCAACCCACACGCAAAGGGAAAAGGAGGCAGCAGAAACTACAAAGGAAAGGAGAAAACAGAAACTATCTTCCTACACATTCACATTTTGTACTTGCCTTTCTTTTTCCTATTGCATTAAGTCAGAGAAGTAAAAATTATAGGTTGAGTTTCTTTTTATAGAATTGTCATATTTGCTTTGCTAGAGTTTGTTCCTATACATACCCAAATTATCCTTTTTATTATAACGATCCTTTGTAGTCTTGTATAGCCTTTATAAAATACTGCAGAAATTCGGCAGAAACTTATTTTTCTCTACTTTTTGGTGATAGCTTCCTCAGAGATTAGTTGATACCATTGCAATCAGGCAGCAACTCTTATCTCAGTATGATGTGCTCCAATCACGGATAAAGGAGTTGAAAGTATCTGCCGAGAATGAGGTATACTTCTCCTGTGCAACTGTGTTAAATCACTTGTTCTCTGGTAGCATTTACATCCAACAAGCTCTCAATGAATTTCATGCCAGGTGCCTGAAAAGATAAAAGGCAGCTGAAATAAAAAAGAAAGAATAAGAACTGTGATATGTTTGCTTAAGTCGCCTTGTGTCACACCTGCATACTTGGGTTGACAGCCACATGTTTTTCCACTTCCTTTGTCCATTGATGACTAGAAGTTCCCAAATAGTACCTAGGGACTAGGGTTAATATCTTGTTGAAAAGTCATTTTGGCCAAATCTACAAAAAAAAAAAAAAAAAAAAACCTATGCACCCACTGCCACAAAGGAATAGGTGGTGCAGTATAGAAGATTCTTAGTGTCGATTCATAAAGAAATTTTGTCAGTTCAAATCATTCCAACAACATTTCCATTTTTTAAAGATTTGTTTTTCTGAAAGTAGATTCTCCACCTCTGGCCCTTGGCATAGATGAGACACTAAAACGAAGATAGTAATAAATAACACTTAAATGTTTGAGTTCAACAGCTGTTTGATGGGACGAAAGCATTTCTGTTATTGATGCTCCTGTGTTCTTTCTAAAAATTGTTTGAACCCTTTTGATTTTATACTTCGTTCATTTTATATGTTAGTTCAAAAGTAGGCAAACAGGTTCTATAGTGATTGCCTTAAGGGATCTTTATCAATGCTTTTTCTAGGCAAAAGCAATTGCTTAAAGATATTGACTCGTTAGTTGGATATTCCATTGTCACAGCCTCTCTCTCTCTCTCTCTCTCGCATAAAAAACCTAGTCATTCACTCTTGAGTCTCATCAATGAATTACCTTGTTCTCTGCTATTGCTCAACTGCCCTAGTAACGATTGTCGAGTGCACTTTGTGACCTGCATCTGCCTCTGGTTATACATATATGGTTCTATCCCTTTTGTTGAAAATTTTAGTTGGCAGTTAGTTTTGTACTTTAAAAGGAATTCTTATGTGTTTTAGAAAAAGTAGGAAGCAGCATAATGTTACCATAAAGTCGTCCGAATAGCATTGATATTTGTATTCGTAAAGGCCTCTCATTTTGCTGTCAAAACTCTCATGCACCAGAATTCATGCTTGTGGAACATATGCATGTCCTTAAATATTATTTGTCTCGCTCATTAATTATTATTGAGTTTGCTATCACCTTCCATTGAGTGTTAAAACATGGTCTGCATAAAAAGGCAAATATCTTTTTTATGAGTTCATCTTTAAACAAGTTAAATGACATAGATTTGCATCATTAGTTGATTTCTAGAAGTACTCCGGAATCAATCCCTTGTATGATTTATTTTCTTGACCATGTGTTTTGAAGTAAAGTCTGTTTACTCATTTTGTAGGTCTGGATGTTGGCTCGCATGTGCCAACTGGAAAACAAAATCTTTGCTGTTGGAGAACCTTCTTATCGGTAAAACCTCTTAAATCTCTTATACCTTTGTTTTTATTATTATTAACTTATGTTTAGACTAAAATGTGCATGCTTCTTTGTCACTCATTACAAGGCTTTCTCTATGATTTAAGGGCCCGGAGAAGTAGGGTGAAAAGGGTGCGCGAAAGCTTGGAAAGCTCCCTTAGTAGAAGGATCGAGCTGATTGAAAGCTATGCAAGAGTGAGTTATCTTTCCAGAAATGCCCGGTTGGATCATTTTAAAGTCAAATACTACCATGTAACATGAATTCTGGAATTTATGAATAATATGCCTTGTCTATTGCAGATTTCTTCCATCATAGAAATTGAAGTAGAAATGGATTCAGATGTTCTTGCTGCTGAAGCAGCAGGGAATGCGGTAAGGATCATTTTGCTCGAATTTAGACATTCCCTTTTCTTTAAACACGTGTAAACTATAGTGGAGATTATACATATTTCTTTCTTCTTTACTTTATGCAGGAAAATATTGCTGAACAAATACAACAAATAATGGAGCTTGAAAATCTTGAGGAAGTATGTGTCGTTTACTAAGTACTGTGTTTGTTATAATTGCCAGTGTAATTCTGTATGTTATGTTTAAACACCATTTAGTCTTGGCATTGATACTGTAATTCGTCCATTATTGCAGAAATGGAGAATCCAAGCAGAGGCAAACGATGAGGCCGAAAGGCTTCTCAGTTCTGAACCCATAACTACAGAAACTGTTTCAGAAAGATGATAACTACTGTGCATAATTGTACCAAGAGTAAATATCCAACCTTACTGGTTCATTTCATTGTATTTCACAATTTGTTATCGACGTATGCTGGATCAAGCAGATGTTCATTTCTGGGTTTCAAACGTTATCATTACCAGAGGCTTTCATGAGAAGTTAGCCAGAGATTCTCAAGTTTTCAATTAGGAATGGTCGTAAAGGGAAGAGAACTTGCATCACAAGGGATTCTCAGAACTCAGAAGTGATCCATACTTTACGTCTCATTTATCTTTCTTTTGTTGATCTGTAAAGATATTGTTTATTGGAAAAAGAAAAAAAACAGAAAAAGAACAAAAAGATACATCATGTAGACTCTTTGGCCATTATTTGTGTAATTCTTGAACTTCTCTTGCAAATAATCTCTTGAAGTTGGTACTTTTTTAGTTTAAAGCAAAATTTGTAGAAAAATGTTTGTTTCAAAACGAATGACATTTGTTAATAGTGATTTTTTTTAAAAGTTTGGTCTTTGTATTTTGTCTTTAATAGGATATTTTGTATTCACAGTAAAGTCATGACCTATTTAGTGGGCGCTTGGACATAAGAATTGTAAAAAAAAAAAAAAAAAAAGTGAAATAAATTTTCAAGTGAAAATGATATTTGAAAATTTGAGTTGTGTTTGGACATGAATATAATTTTGAGTTATTTTTGAAGTTTTGTGAGTGATCCGAGTGAAAATTTTGAAAAATAACTTTTTGGAGCTTTTCAAAATTCATCTTCAAGTGAAAATTGAAAATTTTAAGGCAAAATACTGATTTCGAAAAAAGTGAATTTTTTTTCAAAAAAAAGTGAAAAATTTCTAGCTCTTAATATCACATACCTTGAGAATAATTAGTTGTACCAAAAAACTTTCTTGAACTTTATGCTCAAATAAATAAAATAATAAAAGATTAACATAAATAGCCGCTCATCTAACCACTTAAATTATAACTAGCTGAAGATTGTATAGTATATATAATTCATATATAATATATGGATAACAGAGTATAATCCGTACTCACACACTGATGAGCTTAAAATTACTCAACATTTAGAACCTCTTTGTTTCTTAGTTTCTTTGGTTAATAGGGGATGTCTTTTATATAAAACAAGAAAACTAGGAAATACACCGCATAGTACTGTCAGTGTCGGGTTACTTTAACTCCCCCAGTACTGCGATGTTTTGTTTTACTGTATCAATATTACTTGGCGAAAAATTCCTAACAACTTTAGTTACTAAGATGTCTGCCCAAAATATATCATTTGCAAACATCACAGGAATTGCTAGTAAGCTGGTTCTTCCCAAAAAACTTAGCTTTGCTGCCTCTTTTGCCAGTGCATCTGCCACCCTATTCTGCTCCCTCTACGTGTGCCTCAATGTGACCTTGTCCCTCATTTGCATTAACAACCTACTTTCACAAATCATGAGATCATAGATTAAGTTACCTGTGAGAAGTATTTGAATTGTTTTGACCGAGTTTGTATTGATGTCCAGAGGGATCCATCCATTTTGCGCAGCTAGTTGTAGCCCTTCAGGAGAGATTTCAGCTCAACCATGGTATTGGTGGTATGTGGTATATTCTCCATATACCTCATTATCTAATCCCTGTTATGGTTCCTGAAAACTTCGCCGATTCCTCCAATGCCTGGATTAACCTTAGTTGCACCATCCGTATTCAGTTTGTAGTGACCTCTCATGGGGGGGCTCCCATTTCACATTGGTTTGGAAGGAGTTCTTGATGGTGTTATTTTTCGCCAACACAAAGTATTCAGTTGCTTTTGAGACGGTGTTGGTGGTGCTGATGATATCTTCTTTGTTGTTGAAGAGGTTGTGATTCCTAGTTAGCCAAATATGCCAGAAACAGAAGGGAATGATGTTTTCCCAAGGAATGTTTTCGTTAAAGAGTGTGTTCTTAAGTTTCTTCCATGTTGATGGCCATGGTTAGGCTGAGAAAATGGGATTCAGCTACCCACTTTCAGTCGAAGCCTTGGAGTAACTCCTTCCCGACTTGAGCTACGTTTATGCACTCAAAGAATATGTGGTCAATTATTTCTTGATTGGTTTGACAAAAACATCATTGTGGGTTATAGTTAACCCCAATTCTGTGCAGGTAGGCTCCAGTAGGCAACCTATTTTGGGCAACATGCCAGATGAAGTTCTTAACTTTGTTAGGGGTTCTTAATTTCCAAATCCAAGTGAAGGTCCCTTCCTCCCCATTTCTAAAGTGTTCTTTGTTATTGCTAAGGAATGTGTAGACGGAATTGTTAGTGAAGGACCCACTTGGGGTCAACCCCCAAATTAGCTTGTCCTCCTTGATAGTGTTGGGAGGGATGAAAACATAATTGACCATGTTAGAGATACTTGCAGGCATTTTCATTCATAGAGATGGAGGAGAGGTCCCATACCCCTGAATTGTAGACAGGGTCTACTTAGATGGTTATGTCATTTGGGGTTAGGGGTCCTGCAATCATATCTCTAATGGCTGGATGATTAGGGATCCAAGCATCATTTATGAAGCTCACCCTGTTTCCCTTTTGGACCACCCATCTACTAGCCTTCCTGCATGTATCCCATCACTTGAGGATGCATTGCCAGACATGAGATTTAGGTTTTCCTGGGGTATGGTTCCAATTACAATGCTTATAGATCACCAATCTAGCCCATAAGCTGGAAGTGTTGTGGTAGATCCTCCAAGCCAGGCTTGCATGATCAGCTTTATTTTTAAGCTCTGCTTTTTGGAGGCCCAACCCACGATTGGCCTTCTTCTTAGTGACCTTATCCCAGCTAACCAGATGCATTTTTTTCTTATTTGGGGTAGTGCCTCAGATAAAATTTCTCTGAATTCTATCGATTTGCTTGGTGGTTTTTGTGGGAAAATTGATGTATTGCATGACATGGCTAGGGATACTACTGAGGGATGTCTTGGCCAGAATTGTCCTTCAGTCATGTTGAGACAATTTGTTTTCCAACCAGCCAGCTTGGATTGCAAATTGTCTATTATGAATTGAAAATCAGAACTAGTGGGTCTCTTATAGAACATAGGGAATCCACGGTATTTTCCAAAGGAAGTGGTAGCTTGTATTGGCAGTGCATTTGTGAGACTTTCCATGGTATCCTGACTAGTGTTAGAGGAGAAGAGAACTCTGTACTTAGTGAGGTTAATTTTTTGGCCAGAGTTCTCATTGAAAGTCTACAAGACAGAATATATGGTGGTGCAGTTCTTTTTGTTGGCCTTGACAAACATGGTAAGGTCATCGACAAAGAAAAGATGGGAGATTCTCGGGCCAGACCTGCTGATATTGATAGGCTGCCATTGGTTGTCTAACATAGCTTGGTCAATTGACCTAGAGAGTCTTTCCATACACAGGATGAACATGTAAGGGGATATGGGGTCGCCTTGTCAGATGCTTCATGAAGGCTTGAAAGGTTTAGTTTTACCTCCATTTACTAAGATTGAGATATTGAATGGGCTAATTCATGACATAATTAGCTTAGTCATCCTGTGGGGAAGTTGAAAGCATAAAGTGTGTCCTTGATGAAGGACCTCTCTAGCTTGTCAAAGGTTTTTTCTAGATCTATTTTGAGGATCATGCGAGCCTATCTCCCCTTCATTTTCCTAAAATGAGTAATATACGCTTGCACAATGATAACATTGTCAGAAGCCCTCCTATTTGAAAGAAAACGGATCTGGCTAGGGCCAATTATGTCAGGAAGCATAGGCTTGATTCTCTTGACAATAATCTTAGCGATGGACTTGTAGATTGTGTTACAAAGTACAATGGGTCTGAAGTTTTTGAGCAAGGAAGCTTGGAGGCACTTGGGAATGAGACAGAGCAGAGTTTGATTCATGGTCTCATGCGTGGAGTTAGTAATGAAGCGTTGTTTTCATAAATCAATTACTTTGTCTCCTACAATGCTCCAGTACTTCTGATAGAAGAAAGGATGGAGGCCATCAGGCCCAGGGGCCTTGAAGGAGAAGATTGCCATTTTATTTCACTGATCTCAAGAGGCCTATCCAGTCTATTCCTTTGAGAGTAAGATAGGGTATGTGTCATGGCCATGTGGTTGGTAGTAGATATGGGAGCTTGTGAGTGTGAGGAGGTATAGAGATTTTTGAAGAAGGACAAAATGGATGTCTTAATGTCCCCTTGGTCATAGAGCCAGTTTCCACTCTCTTCTTTGAGGGAGAGAATCATGTTTCTTCTTCTCCTGTTGAGAATGGATGTGGAAGAATATAGTGTTGGAATCCCCTTCATTTAGCCAGTTAATCCTAGATTTAAGCTTCAAGAAATCTTCCTTATTTTTTAGTATGGAATCAAGCTCATTGGTCATATTGCTTTCTAGATTTAACAAGTAGCTGTTGAATTGATAATTAGGAGATTTTTGGATTCCAGCAATTCTGGCTAAGTTTCTTCTTTTTTTATGGAATATATTTCCAAAAGTGTGCCTATTCCATTGAGTCACAATCCTCTTGAAAGTTTGGGTAGATTGGACTAGGGTGGAATTAAGAGTGAAGGCCTCATTGATGATACTAAGGAAGGATGGGTGTCTAGTCCACATGGATTCAAACCTAAAGGAACGACTGGATTTATCTAGGGAATCCCCTTTTAGCACAACTTGAATGGGGCAGTGATCAGAGTGGGTCCTAGGGAGATGTATCATTGTAGCCTTAGGGTACTGGGAAGTCCAGCTCTCATTGGCAAAATACCTATCTATTCTTTCAAGGATCAGACTGGTCATATTCTTGTATCTTTTATTAGTCCAAGTGAACTTACTTCATTTGTATCCTAAGTTTAATAACTTGCATTCATTAAGGCAATTCCAAAACAAGTTACTACGACTTGGGTTTATTGGGTTGCCCCAAATTTATCCCTAGCTTTCAAGAATTCATTGAAGTCACCACCCATAAACCAAATGTTTAGGTAGTCTTTGGAGATAGTAACTAGGCTATCCTAGAGTAACTTTCTGTTAGCTAAGATATTACTAGCATAAATAGCAGAAAATAACCAAGGGGTGTGATCAGGAAGTACCTTTACCATGTCATGGATGCCCGAGGGGTGGTGGAAACCTCTTCCACACTAACACTTCTCTCTCTCCACATCACCACAATCCCCCTAGATAAGCCAATAGCCGGAGATTGGATTAGAATGTCAAAAGGCAGCTCCTCTGCTAGCTTTTTGTGGTCAGCCATCTTAGTCTCTAGCAGGACCAGCAGAGCTGGACCATATCCATGCAGTGCCTCTTGAACTCAGCATTGTTTCCACCCTAACATTCTATATGATGTAATTCATTAGGGGTGGTTGGTGGTGTGGGGACTGGCTTTTCTGAGGTTTCTCATGCCCTGTGGAGTCCTCGTTGGGATCGTTTGGTTCTTCCTCCTCATGCTGAGAATTGGTGTCAGGTTGAGAAGTAGCTTGGTTACTTCTTGGGTGTGGTGAGACACTAGGCTCAGTCCACATTTGGTCATTGTTCTTGGACACAACAACACCAGTACCTCTCTAGTCTCCACACTAAACTTTTTTGCCCTGACTGAGTCCAGTAGTAGAGAGTCTATGCGAAGGGACCTAGTGGCCACCACCCTTGGCTCTTCAGACTGGCCAGTGGAGCTTGTGGCTTTTCCCTTTGACTTAGGGTTGTCCGGACCCTGAAGGTTGTACCAGGAGAATGGCCTAGTTGGCTTTACTTTGGTGTCAAAGTCCCTTCCTTCTACTCCCTGGTCCTCTAGGAACATGATGAGGAAGTTTAGGAAGGGATAAGATCGTTCATCCTTGCCAATGGACCTGGTAATTACTCTGGCCATAATATTCCCCACATCGATCGGGAACCCCGCCGTGATAGCCCCCACAATAATAGCCCGGGAGACCGGTGTTGCTCCCAAACGCACACGCAAGTATACGTGGTCGACAAGTAATATAGGATTGTAAGTCTAGATTTCGTACCCACAGGGACTTGTGATTAACTATCAACTAAATTAAACCAAACACTTTATCTATTCAAGCGATTTTCTAAAGTATGAATATTTAACTAAAATTAATCCAGAATAGTAAACTATGAAATTAAAGAAAACAATGACAAGCTTAAAGACAGATTCAATGTGAGTGAATATTCTAGAGTTATGGGTTAGCTTACAATTGTTGAGTTTTCCACTTAAATCGTCTAATTAATTTATCTAGTTCATTGGTTGACAGGGTTAATATTGCTCGTAGCCTTCTCCCGAAGTACAACTCGCTTATTCAAGCTAACCTAACACCTATATTCCTATGGAATTAGGATTAACAAGAACGCATTAATAATTCTTGTCTAGTAACCAAGCAAGGAGAACATGTATATTCCTATCCTAACCGCAAATTCGCTCCCCTTAAGAGTTAAGATCTTGCTCTACTCAATCTTATATGCAATCTAGAATTATCTCTCCCGAGTTCAATCTTAGATTCATAGATAGTATTCAATTGGTGATCAAGCAATAAAATAATTAAGCGCAAGATTGAATAAATAAACTAATATGATTAAATAATAAGAACAATTTAAGGTTCAAACTACAACGTTCATGTAGCACCCAAAACTCTAGAACAAAGAAACTATGAAATTAAAGGAAGAAAAGAGAAGAAAAACTAGGTAGAAGCCTCCTCCAAACGTGCCAGATGCTGCTCTATATGACTGGGACAACCCACGACGGATAATTTGGCGACAGCGATAGTAGTCCCGCAGATACAGGCTGAATCATTTCAGATCACAAACAACATGCTACATTTGTTGCAAAACAAGGGACTATTTTCGGGGTCATATATTTAAGATCCTCAACAACATTTGAAGAATTTCCTGTCAATCTGCGAAACACAAAGACAGCATAACGTGACTTAGGAAGCAATAAAGTTGTTGTTTCCATTCTCTATGATAGGAGCAACTCAGACTTGGATAAATTCACTCCCTATTAATTCCATCACTACTTGGGAGGAGTTAGTCAAGCCATTTGTGAACAAGTTTCGTCCACCCAACAAGATTGCTCATCAAATTGATGAAATCTTGAGTTTCAGACAGAAACCAACTGAAACATTGCAAGAAACGTGGGAACGATTCAAAGGGATGTTGGTTATATGTCCGCACCATGGTATACCTGAGCAGATGTTGGGGCAGAGGTTTTACATGGGTCTGGCAGATAACATGAAGGCTAATGTTGATGCTTCAGCTGGTGGAGCATTCTTGAGAAAAAGATGGAGAGAAAGCCAGGTCCTGCTCGACAATATGGCACAGAATTTGGGATGGACAACCAGAAACGCACCCATCACTCCAGTAGTCCACTCAGTGGCTTTAGATCCAACCAACACTCTTGCTGAAAATATGGCCACATTAATGACACAAATGAGCATCCTCACCAAAAAGGTGGAAGAGTCTGGTCAGAAGCAACATGTGCACATAGTTGATACAACCAATGGGGGCTTATGCACATCTTGCATTAGTCAGCCACTTGGTAGCAAGTAGAATGCTGAGGGTGATCACCAACACTATCCTGAGAACATGAATTATGTGTCCAACTATGGGGGACAAAGACAGGGTGGTCAGAATTGGGGCCAACAGAATCAGTCATACAGGCCAGTACAACAACAGCATAATAATGGAAATATGGGAGCCATGCGACCTCACGGTAATATGGCGCCTTATCAAAGGCCACAGGGTTTCAATAACCAGAATCAGCAGCAAGGTTATCATCCACCTCAACAGCAACATAATGGGAGGCATGAATATGGATTTGCTAGACTCGAGGCAATGATGCAGCAGGTTATTGGGTCGAATGCAAAAATGAGTGAAAGAGTAGATGCACATGAGTCATCCATAAATAATATTGAAGTGAAAATGGGTCAGATTTCGATGTCATTGAATAATCGTCCTCATGGGACATTACCTGCAGACACTCAGGTAAATCCAAAAGATCAGGGCCCAGAGCAGCTGATGGCAGTGAGTCTACGTAACGGCAGAGACCTAGACTTGGAGAAAGAGAGGGCTCGAGAAAGAAGACCTGTTGAGACACTTGTACCAGTGCCCATTGAACTAGATGATTCAGCAAGACTGGCCGAGGTGATAGTGCAGCCTTCCCAAAAAGAAAACAACACACAGATTGAGGCGGAGAAAGAATCTGAGACAGCACAGGCACCGGTAGTAGAGGTAGTGTCCGACAAAGAGAAAGCCCAAATCACTGGGAAGAAGAGACCTCCAGCACCATTCCCACAGAGGCTGGTGATAACTAGAGATTTTACCTTATTTTACACTCTTTCTTGCTTAAGTTTTGGATAAACGTGTATGCAAAATAGTTCCAAAGGCTTACTTGTTGTGCTTGTTGCGGGGTTTATTCAAAAAGGGTGACAACTAGTCAAAAACATGCTAAAAAAGGAGTGAAACTTGCACAAGTACCAAGAACAAGCACAAGCAAAGTTCAACTGACCAGTGCGGACCGCGGTCCACTTTATGCGGTCCGCACTGAAGAGATTCAGAGAGGTGTTTTTGAAAGCCAAACCAACGCGGACCGCGATCCATTCTATGCGGACCGCGGTGGAGATATTCAGTGAGTAGATTTTGAAGGCCAAAACCAACGCGGACCGCGGTCCATTTTACGCGGTCCGCACTGAGGAGATTCAGAAGGCATCGACATTGAAGGCTAGAAGACCAACGCGGACCACAGTCCTTTCTTCGCGTTCCGCACTAAAGCAACGGCGGCGACGGTGCATATTACGCGGACTGTGGTGGCCAAGTTCAGAGGCCCAATTTTGTAAGCTAAAAGCCTCACCACGACCGCGGTTCATTTTGTGCGGTCCTCGGTGACCCCGCAGAGGTATTTTTGTCCAGAAAATTTGGCCTAGTATAAGTAGTTTCTTTTCTTATTTTTAGGTCAGATTTTGTACTTTGATATTATCAAGAGCTCGTGTATCGTTTTTTCTTCAGCTTTTTGAGTAATTTTAGAAGGGTTTCAACATTAATCTTTCAATTTTAGTTTATAATTCAATTATATGGGTTTTAATTCATCTATTTCTCTGATTATTTCAGTTATTATGAGTAGCTAAACCCATTAGCTATGGTTGTGGCTCAACCCTAGCGTGGGTGTTTAATGGGTCCTTTAAATTAAGGCTTAAATGTTTATGTGTGTTTTGTATTTGAGATGATTTGTGGTTTCCATGTTAAAATTAGTGGTTGCAAATACTAATTGGTATTCATTTGACTTGGGTTCTTCTTGGGAAAGAGAACTTGAGTCTAGAAAATCAACCCAACAAGGAATTGGGACGAAATATAGAGATTGATAGTCCCAATTAACCGGTTAAACCTACAGATAGTAAAACCCTACTTGAACCAATATTGCTTGCATAATCTTGGCACCCAATTGACCTTGAGAGAGGCAATTAGGGCAAAGCCACTCAAACTACCAAAAGGTATAGAGTGGCTAATTCCGTGCATTGGTTATGCCATGTTCCCTTTGTTATCATCTCTGCCTTAGGTATTGGATCCCGTTAAATATTCGCCTAGGGGAAAGTTATAACCCTAGTGCCTTTTATCCATTAAGAAAACAACCAAAAAGACATTAGTTAATTAATTAGCAAATTACCATTAGTATAAACCGTAGTATAATTGTCAAATCAAAAAGTATGAAAAGTGCAATTAAGAGCACGAAACACTACTAGATTACCTAGAAACTCAACTCCAATATTCATAACTCTCTGTGGAATCGATCCCGATCCTTCGGGTAAAAGCTGCTCCGACCCTCATCTTGCTACTTTATAGTAGTGTAGGCGAGCGCCGATCACTTTTTGGCGCCGTTGCCGGGGAGTTATACGGTGTTGATTATCTACGTGAATAGTGATGTTAAGTGTTTTTCTTTCCTTTTTCGGTTAACGTGTGTGTTAAATCTACTCAGGTTCTAATGGCGGATCCTTTGGGAAACGTTATTGCAGGGGAGGAAGTATATGACAACCAAGAAGATGAAATTAACCAAGTACCACCTCCCAGACGGGCCGACACCAATATTAATGAGGACATTCCAGACCCTCCCCCGCCACCAGCTCCCAGAGCAGCCCCTCGGGTCCTTCCAAACGAGGGGTATGCTAGTGCTATTGTCCCGCCTAGAATCCGGGCGGGAAATTTTCAGATAACAAATGTGATGCTGACACTCTTGGACCAGCGTGGCTATTTCACCGGAGCCGCCCACCAAAATGCTTACAAACATTTGAAGGGCTTCGTGGATATCTGCTGGGGTAGTAAGAAAATGAACGTCTCAGAAGATGCCTTGAGACCGTGGTTATTCCTCGTCTCTCTTAGAGAGAAGGCTCTTGATTGGCTCGAGCGTCTTCCCAACCATTCCATATCCACATGGGATGAGCTTGCAAACAAGTTTATTGCAAAACATTTCTCGCCTAGTCACATGGCAGCGCTCAGAGATGAAATATTGGCTTTTAAGCAAGAACCCAACGAGCCTTTGCGTGAGATTTGGGAGCGCTACCGGACCATGGTTAAGGAATGTCCAAACAATGACATGACTGAAGCCATGATTCAGCAAAGCTTCTACCGAGGAATAAACACTGTCAATCAATGTGTGGTCAATCAATTGGCCGGTGGAAATTTCATGAAATTGACTTACCCCGAGGCATGTGAGGTCTTAGATGAGATGGCTGACATATCGTTAGCATGGTAAAGTAGAGCAAACGTACCTCAGGGTGAGTCCGGTGTTAATAGTCTGCACAAAGAACTTCAAGAACATGGGCAACCAATTGCCGAGCTCACTACCATTATGAACCAACTTGCCAAGGCCCAGCTTCAACAATTACAAGGGCCAAAACAAGTAAATGCCATGGAGGGAGTGAATGTGTTAGTGAACCAAAGAAGACCTCGGGGAAATCCAAAGCAAAGACACAATGATCAAGGTGACCAAGGACCAAGTGGGTATAGTCAAGAAGAGCCATATGATGATCAAGAAAAGGATGTTATGTATGTTAATAATTACCAAAGTCAAAGGAACAATCAAAGCAACAATCAAAGCTGGAGCAACCAAGACAACAATCAAAGTTGGGGTAATCAAAGATAGAGAAATTAAAACAATAACAACAAGTCACGAAACTGGG
>ML271561.1:29058-79457 GCA_005239495.1 Nicotiana undulata | reverse complement strand
AGGCGGGGGGGGGGGGGGGGGGGGGGGGGGGACAACAACCAACAATGGGGGAACAACAATGATAACAATTAGAGCGGAAGCAATAACAACAACAATTAGGGTGGTAATGGTAATCTGGGGTCGGGCTTTCAAAGTCCCCCGATGTACCAACAACCAACCAATCCACCCCGTACCAAGCTCAAGGACAAAGCTCATCAAGTAATGACATGGGAAGAATTGAACAAATTTTCAAGCAAATGATGGAGCGAAATGCGGACTCTGATGCTCAATTGGCCTCCCACAATACCTCAATTAGAAACCTTGAAGTACAAATGCGCCAAATTTCTCACGCCTTGAACACACGCCCAAAGGGAGCACAACCGAGTGATACGGTGGTGAACCCCAAGGGTGGGAACAACAACAATGTCGGTCACGCCATGGAGATGACCACAAGAAGTGGAAAAGGCGGTGAAGCAAGTTCTTCTAAACAAAAGAGAATTGTTGTTGATGATGATGAATTTCCAAATGATGAGTTACTAATTGAAGTTGAGCAAGTGGTGGAAGAGACAACTACTAGTGAGGTGAGAATTGATATCCATGATAATGGGGAGGATTTGCAAAGGGACGTGAACTCGTCTAGGGAACACGTGATTGATATGCCAAAATCGGTGGTCCCACAAGCCAAGGAACCATTGCCTAGGCCCCCTCCTCCATATCCTCAAAGGTTGGCGAAGCAAAATCAAGAGAATCAATTCTAGAAATTCATCGATATGATGAAAAGTCTTTCCATCAATGTCCCTTTGGTTGAAGATTTGAAGCAAATGCCCGGGTATGCTAAGTTCATGAAGGAATTAGTCACAAAGAAGCGGTCTATGAAGTGCGAAACCATTAAGATGACTCACCAAGTGAGTGTCATAATGCATTCAATGGAACCCAAACTTGAAGACCCGGGAGCGTTAACCATTCCTTGTACAATCGGGAGTGCGGATTTTGCTAAAGCTTTGTGTGACCTTGGAGCTAGTATAAACTTGATGCCATACTCGGTCTTTAAAACATTGGGGATAGGGCAACCTAGGGAGACCTCCATGCGTCTTCAAATGGAGGATAGATCAATGAAGAGTCCCCTAAGGATAATTGATGATGTGTTGGTGCGGGTGGACAAATTTATTTTGCCCGCGGATTTTGTCATATTGGATTGCGAAGTGGATTATGAGGTCCCCATCATCTTGGGAAGGCCCTTCCTTGCAACGGGAAAGACCTTAGTTGACATGGAGGCCGGTGAGCTCACTTTCCAAATGGGCAATGAAAAGGTTGTGTTCCATGTGTGCAAATCAATGAAGCAGCCCAACAACACAGAAGTATGCTCTTTCATGGACCTTGTCACCGAGGTCATTATTGATGATGCAAGCTCTATGATTAATGTTGAAGATCCAGTGGAGGCAGCTTTATTGAACCATGATGACATCGTGGTGGATGGCTTACTTGAAAGTACCAATGCCCTTCAAGGCATGGGTTCTTATTCCTATGGTCCCCGAAAGCTATCATTGGACTTGGAGAATCGGAAAACTCCTCCGACAAAGACTTCAATCGAAGAGCCACCTACATTGGAGTTGAAGCCACTTCCACCACACCTCAGGTATGAATATCTTGGTCCCTCTCGTACTTTGCCTGTTATACTTTCCTCTTGCCTAACCCAATTGCAGGTAGACTCCACTTTAAAAGTGCTAGGGAGAAGGAAGAAAGCCAGAGGATGGACACTTGCTGACATTCGGGGAATAAGCCCCGCATTTTTCATGCACAAAATTATTCTTGAGGATGGAGCAAAGCCTTCCGTAGAAAACCAACAAAGGCTCAATGAAGCAACGCAAGAAGTGGTGAAGAAGGAAATAATCAAGTGGCTTGATGCAGGGGTTGTCTACCCAATCTCGGATAGTGCTTGGACTTCTCCGATCCAGTGTGTTCCAAAAAAGGGTGGGATGACTGTGGTCCAAAATGACAAAAATGAACTCATTCCAACAAGAACGGTCACATGATGGTGGGTTTGTATGGATTACCGCAAGTTAAACAAAGTGACTCGCAAGGACCATTTCCCCTTACCCTTCTTCGATCAAATGTTAGATAGGCTTGCGGGCCGGGCTTTCTACTGCTTTCTGGACAGGTATTCAGGCTATAATCAAATCTTGATTGCCCCGGAGGATCAAGAGAAGACCACTTTCACATGTCCTTATGGTACATTTTCCTTCTCCTGAATGCCTTTTGGTCTTTGCAATGCACCCGCCACATTTCAGCGGTGCATGATGGCGATATTTACTGATATGGTCGAAGACATCCTCGAGGTGTTTATGGATGACTTCAGTGTAGTTGGGGATTCCGTTGATGAGTGTTTGAGGAATCTTGAAAAAGTCCTCGCTCGCTGTGAAGAGACCAACCTAGTGCTAAACTGGGAAAAGTGCCATTTTATGGTGGAAGAAGGGATCGTGTTGGGCCAAAAAATCTTGAGGAATGGAATTGAAGTGGACAAGGCGAAGATTGAAGTGATTTATAAATTTCCACCTCCAACTTCGGTTAAGGGGGGTCGGAGCTTCCTTGGGAACGCCGGGTTCTATCGGCATTTCATTAAGGACTTCTCTAAGGTGGTCAATCCTCTTTGCAAATTGTTAGAGAAAGACGCCAAATTTCACTTTGATGAGAATTGCATGAGTGCATTTGAATTGTTGAAGCACAAGTTTACCACAACGCCTATTATCATCGTGCTGGATTGGAGCTCTCCTTTTGAGCTTATGTGCGACTCTAGTGATGTGGCTCTGGGGGCGGTGTTGGGCCAAAGAGTGAACAAGATCTTTCATCCCATCTATTATGCTAGCAAAACAATAAACTCGGCCCAAACATCACCGATAAGAAGTTATTGGCAATAGTATTTGCTTTGGAGAAATTTCGTCCTTATCTTATGGGTGCCAAGGTCATCGTTCACACCGACCATGCGGCACTCCGGTATCTCATGACAAAAAAGGACTCCAAAGCGAGACTCATGTGGTGGGTGTTGTTACTTCAAGAGTTTGACTTGGAGATAATTGATAGAAAGGGAAGTGAAAACCAAGTGGCCGACCATCTCCCCTGCTTGGAGGAGCAAGGTCGACCTAGTGATGGGCTTGAAATTGATGATAGTTTCCTTGATGAACAACTTCTTTCTGTGTCAATGCAAGAAATGCCATGGTTCGGGGACATTGCCAATTATATTGTCACCGGTGTTGTTCCTTGTGAGCCTCTTCCAACCAAAGGAAGAAGCTTAGGAGGGATAGCATGGACTTTTATTGGGATGAACCATACTTATTCAAGATTTGAAATGACGGTGTCATCCGGCGATGTGTGCCCGAAGAAGAACAAGGATCGATTCTTGAGTCTTGCCACTCCTCACCTTATGGTGGTCATCATGGAGGGGCAAGGACCGCTTCAAAAGTGCTAAGTTGTGGTTTCTTTTGGCCTACATTGTACAAGGATGCTAGTGACTTGGTCAAACAATGTGATGAATGCCAACGAATGGGTGGCATATCCAAGAGAGATGAGATGTCTCTCACTACAATCCTAGAGGTGGATAGTTTTGATGTATGGGGTATTGACTTTATGGGGCCATTTGTGAGCTATTGTGGAAACACTTACATACTCGTGGCGGTGGACTATGTTTCAAAATGGGTTGAAGTCGTGGCTTTTCCCAATAATGAAGCCCGGAGTGTGGTTGGTTTTCTGAAGAAGCATATTTTCACAAGATTTGGGACACCCCGTGCCATCATCAGTGACGGGGGGTCTCACTTTTGCAATAGGGCCTTTGATTCTTTGTTATCGAAGTATGGGGTCAATCATAAAGTGTCTACTCAGTATCATCCTCAAGCAAGTGGTCAGGTGGAAGTGTCCAATCGTTAAATCAAGAATATATTGGCCAAAACTGTGAATGCTAACCGGACTGATTAGTCTTGGAAGCTTGATGATGCTCTTTGGGCCTACCGGGCCGCTTTCAAGACCCCAATCGGTATGTCACCCTACCGGTTGGTGTATGACAAGGCTTGTCATCTTCCGGTGGAGTTGGAGCACAAGGCACTTTGGGCTTTGAAGAATTTGAATTTGGATTGGGACACAACTACTAATCTCAGAGTTGATCACTTAAATGAACTAGATGAGTTCAGATTTCATGCATACACTAGCTCCTCCTTATACAAAGACAAAATGAAGTACCTCCATGACAAGTATGCCAAGGAACGGGAATTCAAGGTAGGAGACTTGGTGCTCCTTTTCAATTCTAGACTCTGTCTCTTTCTGGGCAAACTTAAGTCAAAGTGGAGTGGCCCGTTTGAAGTTGTATTGGTTACACCCTTTGGTGCTCTCAATCTCAAGAACAAAAATAGGGAGATTTTTCGAGTGAACGGGCATCAGTGCAAGCATTACCTTCAAAAATTTGAAGATATCCACGTGGTGGCTTTGATGAAGCTCAATTGAACATGGTAACATGAGTCGTGCCGCGACATTAAATCAGACGCTTCTTGGGAGGAAACCCATGTGTCTTTATTTTTATTTTTCCTTAATTTTCTTGGTAGTATAGGACTTATTTTTGGAATAACTGGTCGTGGGATGTTGTAGGATTATTTTGATGCAGGGCACAAGGTTAAGTTGAAAATAACAACTCTCTGAAGTTTGCAATGCGGACTGCGGTCAATTTTGTGCGGTCTGCGGAGCTATCTTACCAGAAAATTGCTCTCTGTAGTTTGCAATGTGGACCGCGGTCAATTTTGTGCGGTCCGCGGAGCTACCTTACCAGAAAACTGCTCTCTGAAGTTGCCACCGCAGCCGCACTACCATTTTGTGTGGTCCGCGGTTCATTTTGTGCGGACTGCAGTGGCCAATTTCCCAGATGTCCAGAAATATTAAGGATAGCGGTCGTTTTATGCGGTCCGCGGTGGGGTAAGTAGTGTGGGTCCCAGGCCAAAAAATCTATAAATAGGGCCCGAGGGCCTCATTTTACACTTTTCGCTCATTACCATCTCTACGGTAAAAATTTCCACTGTGCGTCCCCTGCTAATTTCAAGTGATTCATATCATTCATCTCATCTTCATCCCACATCTAGTAAGTTTAATTTTGACGTCATAACTTCTTAATTTTATTATTTTCTTGTTTACTTAGTAGATTTTCTTCTTCTTTTTCCCTTTTTGCTTCTTTAATCCATTAATCATGTGTAGGGTTTGTTTATAATGCTTAATTTAGACCCATTGTAGTTAATTAAACTGATTAAACACCTAGGGTATCAACAACACGTGCCTTTGAAATTGAATTAAAATTAAAAATTGAAACCCTAGGTTGGGAATTAGTGGGGTCCGCGGTGCTTTTATGCGGACCGCAGTGCTTTAATATCACAAGTCCCAGTTGAGGACCGTGGACCGCGGTGCCTTTTTGTGCGGTCCGCGATGCCTTAGTGAAGACCGCAATTGTTTTTATGCGGTCCGCGATGCTCATCTTTAGAGAAGTGGGTAGTCTGAACCCCACTTCAACGCGGACCGCGGTTCTTTTGTTGCAGTCCGCGGTGCCTTAGTGCGAACCTCGGTTATTTTTATCGGGTCCGCGGTGACCATCTTCAGAGAGGTGGGTAGTCTGAACCCCACCTCAACGCGGACCGCGGTTCTTTTGTTGCAGTCCGCGGTGCCTTAGTGCGAACCTCGGTTATTTTTATCGGGTCCGCGGTGACCATCTTCAGAGAGGTGGGTAGTCTGAACCCCACCTCAACGCGGACCGCGGTCTGCAGTCTGCCACTTCTGCAACTCAAATCCAATATTCTGCTACTTTTTTTTCTTCATGAATAAATACATTGCTTGGATACTAACAATCTTTAAATGAATTGAACTTGCAGATTATGGTCCAATCAAGAAGTGGTTGTCGTAAACCAAGTGGAAAGGGTGAATCCTCTCGGGGGAGAGGCAAGGGAATGATCAAACTAACCCCAAAGTCCGGCAAGCAATAAAATCAACTAGAAAAATAATCCGGGCCATGGATAGAGTTGCTTCCCAATCGGGAAGTGAGTATGCACCCTCTGGAGAGGGATCTGAGTCAGAGTCGGTACCAGAGTTTGTCCCAGACTTCCAGAGAGGTTCAGATTGACAAATGAACCTTCTGACTCCCATCCTGCCCAAGCATCAGCACACTTTGAGTCGTCTAAGGGATCAGTTGCAGGGAGTGATCATGAATACTCCACCTCACCCACAACTTCACTATCGGGTGAGCACTCTGAAGAAGAAGAAGCAGGAGATGAACCCCAAACAGGGGGTGAACCCCAAGTAGGGGGAGTTGAAAGAACAAGAAACCCTGAAGCATGACAAGATCGGTTTGTGAGTGAACCGACCTTTCACAAATTCTGGGAATGGTGGTCGGAAAGGAAATTGATACTAGAGCGCAAATTCATCACACAGGACCTTTTGCCGGACAACTCCTATGTGCGAAAACAGTTCAGGGAAAGAAAAGGATGAGACTATTTCACTTGCTGATGCCGGAGGCAAATGAGCACCTAGTCAAGGAGTTCTACACTAATTTGGCTTATCTGAAAAAGGACTCCAAGGAGACTAAGGTGCGAAATCTGACTATACCTTTTGATGGGGATGCAATAAACAACTACCTAGAGTTCGATGATGAGGATGAAACGGAGTACTTGGAGAAATTGAATGCAAGGGATGAGACTTGTACATGGCTAGCGGAGCACTTGGCAATACCGGGGGAAACCCCAGACTGGTTGCAAGTAGGGAAGGTGATTCTGAGGAGAACATTAAATTTTGAAGCTAAGGGTTGGGAGACATTCGTGTGTAGCAGGCTAGACCCAACCTTTCATGAAAATTCTCTTTCTCTCAGGCGTGCTGTGCTGATAGCCTCAATCATGGAAGGGTACCCGATCAATATCGGGAATGTGATGTCCAGGGTTATTAACCGGGCGGTGAATGAAGGTGACAGAGCCTACCTCTTCCCTAATTTCTTGACCATGTACTTTGAGGACCAACAAGTAGAAGGGAGGAGGTTTGATGTGAAGATAAAGCCCAAAGCCCTATTTTCTTAGTATAGCATACAGAGTGATGATAACCCCGAGAGCAAGAACTTCAAAGGAAAATCCATTGTTTCCACTGGCCAGTCTGAAGAGCTAGTGGTTGTAGTGGCATCTACTCAGCCTGCCTTAGCCACCCCCAGACTTTTCTCCAGGTCCCTCTACTTCAGCAGCCCCAGACATTCCTTCATCACAGGCATATCCTCTAACTGCCCACAGACTGAGCCAGTCCCTATCCAGTATCAACAACTGGATGCAAGCAGCTGCTGCCAAGCTGTTTGTCCTTTCTACATCAGTGGCAGCCCAAGCTGCACCTCCTCCGCCACAGGTCCCACAGTCCGTGGAGGACACTCTCAAGGAACTTCTGTCCAACCAGAAGAAAATCCTTGATAACCAAAAGTTGATTCTGGACGCTGTTGGCACTCATGGAAAGGCACTGAAAGATCTTGCCAAGGAGACAAAGAAGATGAGGAAGACACGTGCCTCTAAGGAGTCAGTGAAGAAGTTAAAAGAGGATGTAGATAAGCTGAATGAGGATCACTTGCCATTGGACTTGCTGCTGCATGACCCTGCTGCCCATCCTAAGCTAGAGCCGGAGATAGAGAGGCCAGCAAAGAGGAAGAGAGTGCTTCCCCGTACTGAGGGCATTGTGATAGAGTTGGCGGACCCGCAGGGAGGCACCTCGAGTCAGTTACAGCTGCCAGTACAGGCCCAGGTTACAGAGGAGATCCAGGTCCCGATGGAGACACATGGTTCTGAAGACCAGTCACAGGTTCACATGCAGTCCGCAGACCCCGGGACCCATACTCAGGATCCTATGCAGATGGAGGGCCTATAGGGAGTTTCTCTTGACTCTCTCTCCTTTATTTTAAGCTTATTTTGTTAGTTAGCATTGAGGACAATGCTAGCTCTCATTTGAGGGGGTAGCCCTATTTTGTATTTGGATGAATGTACATATTTGATACTATTTCGTTTTTATTATGCTTTCTTTTTTATTTTGGTATGTACATAACCTTACTATTCTAGTACTTTTCATATTTTTGCACTTTTGGTCTGTATATAAAGTTACTTTTAATGTATATATTCATTCCCCCTTATGTATATTCGATTAAATACCCTCTTGTATATATTCATTCTACTTTAAGCATTTTACTTTTTGCATTTTTCCTTTTTATAGATTCTTATTTTGTTTTCGTAGCTTCTTGTTTTGAATTTTCGCGTGTAATAAGCCTTTGGTTTTCTTAATACCACGGTTCTTTCCAAAGGTGGAATCTGTGTAAACGAGGTAGCCCTTCCCGAGGATGGATGGCGTGACAATCTTCTTAAGGGTTTGATTCTGTTTTTCTTTTTACTTTTTGTGTAAATAGTAGTTCGTAAGGAATGGCACCTCAAGAAAAGCTTCACTTGGGCCTAACACATTTGCCTTTGATCCTATTGTAAAAAACAAATCGTTGTGTTTAGGATGGTGAAAGTCGTGATCTTGAGACTCTTATGTTGGCTGATAATCATCAAGTGGTTTTTCGGGACCATTGTGTTTCTCAAATCATAGCTAAGGTCGTTGTGGGCCCCCGAATCTGTTTCTTTAGTAATCCCATAGCTTGAGTGGTGAGAATTTGAATTGCAAGTCCAAGTCCCGTGCCATTAGTCTAGAACTTGCCCTGAATGTTTGTCTAGGCGAAATCCTAAGTGTAGTTTGACTTGAGATGTGATTATAGGCTCTCCTTGATCCGAATGATGACTTGAACATTTCCATAGCCTACCAATGACAATATCCCTAGTCAACCCTTTTGAGCCTTAGACCTGTTTCTTTTACGAGCCATGATACAAACCTTCACCCGTTCTGACCCTCTCTTGGCACCCCTTCTTTCTTAAGCACAAGGCAAAAATGTAAGTTTGGGGGAGAGACGAGAAATGCAACAAAGTTAAAAACAAGGTACAAAAGGAAGAAAAAGGAAAGGCAATGAAAAAGAAAAGAAAAGCAAAAAGTCAAAAAGAATGAGCAAGTCAGAAGAAATAAAAGGGAATCAATGAAAAGAAAGAAATTAAAGGTGTGGAATGCATAGAAAGGAGAATCATGATTGAATTGAACAAAAAGGTGTGACAGTGTGTCTCTATAACCCCTCAGAAAGATCTTAATGACTCAAGAAGTCAAGATAATGTGCGCAAGAAGTGAAACAAATAAAGTCCTTAAGGGAAGATGGAACCCACTTAGACCAAATATTTGTTACCTTGAACCCAAAAGCCTTCAATATGTCTCCACAAAAGTCCTATATGATCTTGAGTCGAATGAAGCTTACATTAGTGGTGACTCACATAAGGGGCAAGCCTATGGTACTTCGAGCCGGACTTGAGTCTTTTCCTTGAGAGAGATGAGTGAAATCCCATTATCCTCGTTCTGAGTGCTACAATCTTAAAGTGAGGTTTGCTTAGGGAGAGTTGAGGAGTATGAGTTTGGGTTCCACAATGACCAAAGCAGTCCTAAGAGTTTCGTTGATGAGTCGAGTCAACTCTTGATGCTCTTGTGTCGCACTGAAATCCATGGTTTTAAAAGGTCAAATGTTGTTAATGATTCATTTGCATTGAGGGCGATTGTTAGTCCCAATTGATGCTAGAAGAGGTTACCTTAGGACACCTGAATTTTCTTGGATTTACTCAAAAAGGGGTGGGGATTATTTTGTTTGCTTGAGGACACTCTTTCTTGCTTAAGTTTTGGATAAAAATATATGCAAAATAGTCTCAAAGGCTTACTTGTTGTGCTTGTTGCAGGGTTTAGTCAAAAAGGGTGACAACTAGTAAAAAACTTGCTCAAAAAGGAGTGAAACTTGCACAAGTACCAAGAACAAGCACAAGCACAAGCAAAGTTCAACTAACCAGTGCGGACCGCGGTCCACTTTATGCGATCCGCACTGAAGAGATTCAGAGAGGTGTTTTTGAAAGCCAAACCAACGCGGACCGCAGTTGAGAGATTCAGAGAGTAGATTTTGAAGGCCAAAACCAACGCAGACCGCGGTCCATTTTACGCGGTCCGCACTTAGGACATTCAGAAGGCATCGACATTGAAGGCTAGAAGACCAACGCGGAACGCAGTCCTTTCTTCGTGGTCTGCACTGAAGCCACCGCGGCCGCGGTGCATTTTACGCGGACTGCAATGACCAGGTTCAGAGGCCCAATTTTGTAAGCTAAAAGCCTCACCGCGACCGCGGTCCATTTTGTGCGGTCCGCGGTGACCCCACAGGGGTATTTTTTTCCAGAAAATTTGGCCTAGTATAAATAGTTTTCTTTTCTTATTTTTAGGTCAGCTTTTGTACTCTGATATTATAAAGAGCTCGTGAATGATTTTCTTCAGCTTTTTGAGTAATTTTAGAAGGGTTTCAACATTGAATCTTTCAATTTTAGTTTATAATTCAACTATATGGGTTTTGCTTCATCTATTTCTCTGATTTCTTCAGTTATTATGAGTATTTAAACCCATTATCTAGGGTTGTGACTCAACCCTAGTGTGGGTGTTTAATGGGTTCTTTAAATTAAGGCTTAGATGTTTATGGGTGTTTGGTATTTGGGCTGATTTGTGGTTTCCATGTTAAAATTAGTGGTTGCAAACACTAATTAGTGTTCATTTGACTTGGATTCTTCTTGAGAAAGAGAACTTGAGTCTAGAAAATCAACCCAACAAGGAATTGAGACGAAATCAAGAGATTGATAGTCCCAATTAACGGGTTAAACCTAGAGATAGTAAAACTCTACTTGAGCCAATATTGCTTGCATAATCTTGGCACCCAATTGGCCTCGAGAGAGGCAATTAGGAAAAATCCACTCAAACTATCGAGAGGTATAGAGCGGCTAATTTCGTGCATTGGATATGGCATATTCCCTTTGCTAACATCTCTGCCTTAGGTATTGGATCCCGTTAAATATTCGCCTAGGGGAAAGTCATAACCCTAGTGCCTTTTATCCATTAAGAAAACAACCAAAAAGTCATTAGTTAATTAATTATAAAATTACCATTAGTATAAACCGTAGTATAATTGTCAAATCAAAAAGTATGAAAAGTGCAATTAAGAGCACGAAACACTACTAGATTACCTAGAAACTGAACTCCAATATTCATAACTCTATGTGGAATCGATACCGATCCTTCGGGTAAAAGATGCTCCGACCCTCATCTTGCTACTTTATAGTAGTGTAGGTGAGCGTCGATCAACTGTCCAAGTACCAAAAAGATGAGCAATACAAGAAGTTTTTGGAAATGTTGAAACAAATTCAGGTAAATATTCCATTGATTGATGCTTTGAAGGAAATGCCTGGTTATGAAAAACTCATGAAGGACTTGATGTCTCGCAAATTCGACTTCCAAGACTTGGCCACAATGACTCTAACTCAGACCTGCAGTGCAGTTGTAACTAGACCAGTTGCTAAAAGGTTGTCTGATCTTGGGAGTTCCACAATTCCCTGCACCATAGGTAACTTTGCTTTTGCCAAAGCACTCTGTGATTTGGGGGCTAGCATAAATCTTATTTCCCTGGCTATCTATAAAAGGTTGGGGATTGGAAGAGCTAGACCACGTCGATGTTGTTGCAGCTGGCCGACAGGACTGTGAAAAGGCCCTCAGGTATTCTCGATGACGTGTTGGTGCAGGTAGGGAAATTTCTGTTCCCTGCAGATTTTGTGATTCTGGATTGTAGAGTGGATGAAGAAATTCCCATAATTTTGGAAGGACGTTCTTGGCCATGGGGCGAGCTCTAATTGACTGTGAAACTAGAGAACTCAAGATGAGGTTAAATGATGAGGAAATAACATTCAACGTGCAAAAATCTATGAGGCGACCAAATTCACCAATTGCTCTTTAATTGATGTCGTGGATGTAATACTGAAAGAGGATGATGAGACATTGAATATTGAGGATCCTCTAGCTGCATGTCTTATGAATATAGATGAGGTGAATGGTGAAGAATTGGCGGAATGGGTGCTTACTCTTGAGGGCAAGGGTTTTTGGAAGAGATCACTTGAATTTGATCCCCTGCACTTAGAGAAAAGGTAAACTCCGCCAGCTAAGCCATCCATAGAAGAACCACCAAAGTTGGAGTTGAAGCCACTGCTCGCCCATCTCAAGTATGCGTTCTTAGGACCTAACTCCACATTACCTGTTATTATCTCATCTAGTTTGTTAGATGCTCCCAAGTAAGTAAATGTTTTATTTTTTTATTTCTTTTCCCCCCTTCTTCTAATATTCTAACCCTACCCGCCTACCCCTCACTCCCAAACGTTCCCTAACTTTCCCAAACCCCTTCCCTTTCACTAATCTCCCAATGCTCTCCATCTTCTTCTCTCCTCCTTCTCCCATTCTTTCACCCCCAAACACACAACTTTCTTCTCTCTTCTCCCCTTTCCCCCCAACTACCAACGTTCCTCTCCATTCTTCTATACAAGTAAGTTTCTCTCCTATCTTCTCTCTTAATTTCTATTTTCTTTTTCTTGTTGTGCTTTAATGGTAGATCTTTACCATGTTTTAGGTTAGAATTTTCTTCTTTTTAGATTAACTTGGTGTCAAACATGGTAGAAGAACATGGTGTTGTTGTGGGAAAATTATGTTGTTGGGGTGATGTTGGTATAGTGATTGTGGTTGAATTGGGGGAGGGTTTGTACTTCTATGGGCTAATGTATGAATTTCTAGTTTTATGCACACCACGTGCTTGTAAAATTGCCCCATTAAGCTGTAATTGGTAATGTGACCATAGTGGTGGTGAAGTCTGAGTAACCACCCGGGGGGTCACACAAATCAAACCCTCACTAATAATAAACCTTGTTTTGTCAAGCGTAATGCATCCGTCCAGGAAAAGAAGGGCCACAAGTTCCTCCGCCAGTAGTCCAGGAGGTTCATCCAGGGCTCGAGCCTCGGCTAGTGCGAGCCAGTTTGACAGCAACCAGTTTGTCTCAAAGGCAACTGAGGAGTCGTCGCAAAGGCCGTCAGGAATATGGTGCATGAAGTGCCCATTGACAGGACCGCCCTACAAGTTGAATGCCCTCAGATCTATGATGAATTGAGGAGACGTCAGCTGGACGTCTTCTTTGATGAGCCAGAGGAAGCAAATGTCCTGATGGTCCGGGAATTTTATGCGAATTGCCCGGAACTTGCTAATAGGGTGGTCACGGTCCGAAAAACCCGGGTGAATGCATTGCTTGAAGAAATCTGCCGGGTGTACAGGTTGTCGGTCTTCACCGGAGAGGTAGACTACTACCAGACTTATCAGACACCACATGTCACGTGGAACTTACTTGTTCAGACAATCTGTTTGGCGGGGGAAACCATCTGGATAAAGCCTAGCATAACTCTGAACTCCCAATCTTTCACTTGGGAAGCTAAGTGCTGGCTCACGATCATCAACAGCCGATTGCTTCCCTCCAGCAACACCACATATGTTAATGCGCCTAGAGCAGTGGCTATTTGGTGTTTCGTCAACCATCATGATTTTGATGTGACCCGGCTACTTCATAATGAGATGTTCATTCGATCCCCGGAGATAGTCAAAGGGTTATACGTCCCCTCACTAGTCACCAGGTTGTGTTGTGCTGCAAATGTTCCCAAAAATCTCGTCATAGATGGGAAGCTAGCAAAGAAGGCCCTTTTCAGGGCCAGTAAAATCACAGTTGGGAAGGAGAAACTTGTGGCAATTGATGTGGATGATGACGACGCGGATATGCATGCCGCTTCCCCACCAGTGCAAGTTCCTGATGAGGCGGGTCCATCTCAGGCCCAACGGAGTACCCGGTTGTCAGTTGTGGAGCATGAGTTGGATGGCTTACGCAATTCGGTCGATGACCTGACTGCTAGAGTGTACGCTCTGGCCACTCAGAGTGCGAAGTCAGAAAAGTAGATCATGGGCTGGCTTCGCGCGATAGGACGAGCCTGTCATCTCGATCCTGGCACCATCTCCGATCAGGACTAAACACCACGGAAGTCCCCTTACCTCACTTTGCTTTATTGTCTATGGCATAAGGACATGCCAATTCTTTAAGTGTGGGGTGGGGGATATTTGTTGTTGTTGTTGTGTACATTTGTATAATTGTTGGTATTTTGGCTTGTTTGATAATTTTGTTTGCTATTAACTATTTTCGACTTGGCCCGAAGACGGACACCTCTCGACGGGTCTCTTGAGGGACTTAAGTCGAATAAAAAAAACACAAAAAGATTTTCCTTTGTTAGGTAGTGTATCAACTCCCCCTTGGGTTTTCTTTATACCACGGTTCTTTTTCAAGGGTTTCCATTTGAACCGGGTGTAGTTAGTTTTTTATTTTTAGTATAGGAAGTCTTGGTCGAGACACAAAAATGGAAATAGGGCCCCTTAACTCTATGGTACCTTGAATAAAGATTGCTTTAGTGTGACACTTAGGCTCATTAGTTGACTCTAATAAGGCCTTAAATTGTGTGTTCCTGATTGGTTTAAGTACTTAAAGCAGAGTGTCTGATGATCCTAACTAAATTAAGTCATGTGCCATGTGTGAGTGAGGCTTTGTGTATTCTGTTTAACATTCAATGCCTAGAACTTGCCCTGTGTGTGTGCAAAGAGAAATGGTAGTCTTGTTTGGTCTGGAAAGTGATATAGGCGTTTCTTTGCTTAACCTTTCTATGTATGCTTGCTCCCACCTAATTGTATATACCTTAGTCAACCCCGTTGATCCTGTAAGCTTGTTTTCCTTGGCAACCATGTTACAAGCCTGACCCAAGTTTGAATAACATATCTTGATTGAACTCTATCACCTCTTAGAAGCACTCGAAGTGTAATAGATATGGAAAAATATATGTGTGGGGTGGTTGGTTGGGCTGTTAAGTGGAACTAAGGAGACATGAAAAGAAAAAGGTGCACTGTTTGATAAGAAATATTAGAGGCCACCAGAAGAAAAAAAAGAAAAAAGAAAAAAAAAGAAAAAAAAGAGTAGTCCCAAATTGGCGGTGGCTATTAAAAGAAAAAGTGTGCTTAAAAGAATAAGGGGTTAACACAATAATGTAATGGTGGAATGAAGGTTTGACAAAGTTAAGAGCTTAAAAGTACACAATGTAGTGGAGTGCTTAGGGAGGTGTAGTCACTATACCCATATGTATCCTACCCGTCCCGCAACCAACATTACAACCAAATAAAGTCCTACTTGATTCTAGACCAAATGAACTCGATTAATCGAGTATTACACTACGGGCAAGCCTATGGTGCGTTATTTGTGGCATAAGAATTTATTTCCGAGGGTGAGTGAAATTCTATATTCGAGTTCCTCAGTGTGTGAATTGTAAATGATATAAGTCTCTTTTGTAGTGAGTAGGTACATGATTCATGAAGGGAAGGTAAGTCTGGACCTCTGACTGAGAGTAGGAGATCCGGCTAGGGACATTGCGTGGCTAGAAAGAAGTCCACTCTTGAGGCTAGGATGTACCGCTGAAGTAGTCTACCTGTGTGAATTATTCTTGGTATAAAGAGTAGGGAAAGTATCCTGTGATGATTAGGCCTATAGAGTGTGGTTTTGTTGCTAGAGGACTAGCAACAGTTTAAGTGTGGGATGTTGATAGTAGGCTATATTACGCGATATAGATGCTATTTACACTTTAAATGAACCATACTTTATTGTTGTTTTAAGTGCAAAATGATTAAAAAAATGCTCTAATTAGTGTTTTTATGCTTTGCAGGAACTAATCCAATTTAGGAAGATAATATGGAGTGTTTTGGAGTCAATAACGTGGATATAAGGCCAATCGAGAAGAACCCAAACGAAAATAAGCAAGAAAAAGGCAGAGGAAGACTGGACAACAGCCCACCGCGACCGAGGTCGGCCGCAGCTGGAACGCGGTGGGCCAAAAGACGAGGCAGAACATGTGCAACTCACCGCGTTCAGCCGCCGCCGCGGTCGACCTGTGAATAGCCAAGAAGTCTAGGGACCTAAGTGTAAAAAGGAAAAACTTGTTCTAACCCTATTTAAACCCCATAAACTCGTCCAAGTCAGGTTTAAGCTTGTTTTTAGACTCACTTTGGAGGCAAGAACAAGTGTGAGAAGACCAAGATACAATTAGAGTTTTTCTATTCTTTATCTTTTATCACTAGTTTGTGAATTATGAATTATTTTATGGTTTATTGTGTTCTAGCATGAGTAACTAAATATTTAGTCTAGGGTTTTGATGGAACCTATTGAGAGATGAACTTCTTGTTATGTTAATATAGTTTTGCCAAGTTTAATCTCTATTTGTTCAACTACGTTCTTGTTGTAGTTAATTGAAAGGATCCTCGATTAGTTGTGCCTATTTAGTATGTATTACTCGGGAGAGAGTGTATATTTAGGTAGTTGTTGAACAACATCACTCTCGACGTATGTGAGGAATCAATAACCGAGGGTTTAAAGGTGGGACTAGGGATAACGAAACCTTGGGTGCGATCTAAGTGAGCTGTAATAAAAGTCAGCTAGCGTAACTCGGGAGAGTATGTCTAGTAAATTGTCGTAATTACTCGGGAGAGATTTACGGTAGTAAGAGTACTCATGATCGATAGAGAAGATTAGGTAAATCTATATGAAACATAACAGGAAGGGATTCCATCAATAGGGAAAATCATAACTTTCGATCCTTCTCTTTATTGTTTACAACTCATTCATAGTTAACTCTTAGTTTAAATAGTTTCATTCAGTAATAGTTAGTAGAAACACAACCAATTGTTATTCAAAATATCTTGGAAGTTGATTACGTAGAATTACGTGAATCCGACAACAGTAATTGATAGGTTAATACCCTATGAGATTCGATTCTGGGCTAAATATCCGGATTATATTTGCAACGACCGCTTAGTCTTTTTTATAAGGCATAGTTGGGCGTGATTACTTGATTAGCGAACCTTAATTTTATATATCGATTTTGCGCTCATCACACACACATATATAACTACCTGCTAGAAAAAGTAAACAACGAATTAGTATAAAAATCCTGCGTAATATAATAAATAAAGAAGAAAGTGTAAGAATCCCAATAAAATAAAATAAAAAGAAAGAGATGTAATACTTACTTTTCTTTGTGCGTCGGTGGAGGGAGGAGTGATGATAGGGTTTCACGTGGCCAATTCTTCGTGACAGGCAAAAAGGGAGAATCGACATTTAGCTAATTATTACTAATGCTACGTGACAATCAGACAGTTATTAACAACGACAAAAACTTAGCCCATTTGAAGAATGATTGATACCTACGTCTTTTCCTAATTCATATTAAATTATTTGGTAGCATTAATTGTTGGAAAAGAAACAAAAAAAAAAGATATTTCGATGATCGAAAGTCTTTTTATATTACTATTGAAATTATTTCAGGAATTTCACTGAAAGTTTTATCAATCTATCTTTTGATTCTTATTTTTTCCTCTAAAATTATCTCTATTTAATTTTATGTAAGTTCCTTTTTAGCATATTCTTTCGTTATTGACCATGTTGTAAAAAAGATGCGGGTACCCGCATTAAACAATAGCCTCGTAAATGAATACAGGCCACAGCTGCAATAAAATATGAAGTAATACCATATCATATTCTCTCTACCTAATTTATGAGATATTTTTCACTTTTTGAATTTTAAATATTTTAATATTAATCTTATCTTTGAATATAAAAATATTTTTATTTTTCAAGATAGAATTTATATATTTAAAATTACATAACAATACTATAAGACATAGTAATAATTAATAATTTAAAAAAATTAACTCTTGAAATACAAAAAAAAGAATAGATCCCGAAAATAGTAAAGTGTGGACAGCCGGCAGATACTAATCATTTCCCCACAAAACCTCCTCTTTGGCCATTCTCTTCCTCCTCACAAATTATAAAGTTAAACCAAACAAGACATCGAGTCATATACGAAAATCAATTTAGGTTGATTTACTGTTTAAATTTTAATAATTCGACAATGCTTACTTTATTTCAAAATAATGAAAAGAAAGGATTTTCTTCCTAAAAGTCTTGTGGCCATAAAGAGCATGTGATAAAGGATAAAATGAAAAATTTAATGCTATAAATTTTAATGATACTTTTGGTATGCGCTAAAAAGTATTTATTTATTTTTAAAATTCTGTACTTAGTTAAGTAATCTCACATTAAACTAAATAAAATATAAAACAACATACCTAAACTGAGACATAAATTTTACCAATTTTTTTTATAACAAAAATGAAAAAGAAAACACTTGATAAATAATGATACATAATTCTATACATAAATTATTTCTTCCCGATCGATCCAACAAAACAATCTATTAAGAGCTAGTTTGGCCAAGTTTCTTGAACAACACTCTCTTTTTTGTAGAAATTTGAGGTGATTGGCGCAGGTGGAGAAGTGCTCTTGAACAGAAGCATAAGTATTATTTTTTTTTAGAAAGAAGTTACAAATTCTAACTTCTTCCGGAAAAAAGACACAAAAAAACTATTTTTTTCAAGATAAAATATCCTTATGGTAAATTTATATTTTTCGACATCGCATGGAAAATAATAACGGAAATCCTTTTTATTTGGCACTAACTTGGAACCACGTGCCCTCATTATTTATTTTGTTCCTTTTTGTTTCTACCATTCCTTTCTTCTTTTTCTCATTGTATTTTTAACCTCCTTCTTCTATTCCTCTTTGGGATATTCTCTCCGCTATAAATAAATATTTTCTTATATATATATAGTGATTTATTGATTACATTTTTAATTTATATTGAATGGAACATTGTGATATATTCATATCATCATTTAAATAATAAGTAATATCACATACCTATTTTTGCTTTGGATAACTGTAATTTTCACATTGTTTAATATTTTAAATGTATATTTTTACGTTATACTTTATTATTCTTTTTTCATAATCATACACTCAAAAGTATTTTTCGAAAGTATTGATTGAGCAGAATTTGCTTATCAAATCTTGTAAAAAAAATCAAATGAATTAGCAAAACATAAACTATTATTTCCCAAAATAATTTTTTCAAAAAACATTTATAAATAAAAATAAGTAATTTCACACAAAAATGTGCATTCATTTCCATTACTACTTCTCAGATCTCCCAATTAATGAAAGAAGACACCGCACTGTAATATTCTTGATTGGTATATGAAATTACAACAGTAAGTGGGAGTGAAAGCAGCCGCCGATTCAAAGCTTTTTCCTCAGAAAACTACCGACGTGATGAAACCTCCTCTCCACATGGCCTTGCCCTTGCCCTTGCTCTTTTTTCCATAAAACTATTCCTTTTTCCATATATTCTTGCCACCCAATGACAGTCCATAGGTGACCAAATTCCCTCTTCATTCTCACAAATCACCATTATATAAATTGGACTTTGGACTCTCTTCCCGACTCTCATTCTTTTTTTTTTTTCTTCAAATAACCATAACATCAGATTCTCTTCTCCAAACCCAAATCGAAACCATTTATTTCGCTTTGATTTGGATCAATGTCGAAGAATATATTAGTGACAGGTGGAGCTGGCTACATTGGGAGTCACACGGTGTTACAATTACTCCTTGGTGGTTACAAGACAGTTGTGGTTGATAATTTGGATAATTCTTCTGCTATTGCTATCAAAAGGGTCCAGCAACTTGCCGGTCAATTTGGCCCTAATCTCTCCTTTTACAATGTACGTTCCCTTTTCCTCATCTATAATCCTGGGTTTGTAATGATTGGATTCTTATTATAAAAGATTGGATTTTTATTTGGTTTGGGTTGAATTTTTTAATGTTGCATCTGTGTTTAATCAACTGTCATGATTTATGGTTTATCATGTTTTTTTTTCTTCTTCCAATGTTAGATGTGTACATTTGTGTTCTTGGATTAGACAAATAGCTAACAATGCAAAAGCGTAAACTGGAAATTAAATTCAGAAATCTATTGAATTTGGTAAATTTTGGGGAAATTCTCTGCTCGAAAGTATTGAGTTTGTAGTCTTTGTGGTCAATGAAGTGGGAGGAGAACCATCATGTGTCAGGCTCAAACCCCTGGTAGAGGCAAAAAAGCACTAGTTGAGTTCTTCTTATCTCCTAAGCCTTGGTGATCAGAGTTACCCGATAACCTGTGCTGGTGGGAAAGTAGATACCCGGTGGAATAGTCTATGTGCGTGCAAACTGGCCGCAACGTCACTGTCATAAAAAAAAATTGTAATCTTTGTGTCATTTTCTGTTTCAAACGCTGTTACACAGTATTATAGGATGTTTTCAACTCAGGCACTTGATAGTTTCTTCATTTCTTGCATTTAAGTTCCTGATTTCTATAGTTTTGTCTTAAACTACAGATAGATCTGCGTGACAAGCCTGCAGTTGAAAAGCTTTTCAAGTCTAACAAGTAAGTTATACCATGTTAGTTGCAAGGATAATGATACTTTAATTCTGAATTTTTCTTGTACAATCTTCCTCTTTGTTGATCATCATTCCGTTGTTATTCTAGCCAATGGTGTTTTTATCTACGGCACAATAAGCCGAAAACTTGATAAACATTTTTATGAATTATATACTGTTGACCGGAAAATATGCTCTTGTATAGCACTTTCCAACATGATGGTTGAAGTGTTTATATTTGTCTATTGCTTTACGTTATTTCTTTAGTTCAACTTCAGTTTCATACGTAATGCAGGTTCGATGCTGTTATCCATTTTGCTGGACTAAAAGCAGTGGGTGAAAGTTGCCAGAAACCTTTGATGTACTATAACAATAATATTACAGGTACAATTACCCTGCTGGAAGTCATGGCAACGTGTGGATGCAAAAATGTATTTCTCTATACTCTTTTGATTATATTAATTATGCATCTTTTCTCCCTTGCAAATTATTGTATTTACTGGTTTCTGTCGTCAACTCTTCAGCTTGTGTTCTCATCATCATCTACTGTCTATGGCTGGCCAAAAGAGGTTCCGTGTACTGAGGAATCTCCCATAAGTGCTGCAAATCCTTATGGAAGGACAAAGGTATCTTTTGAGTTGTCTCATCTGGTCATTTCAGTGCTCAGCTTATTTTATGAGCGAATATCTGTGATTCTAAAATTCAAACGTATTTCATTGGCTGCCTCTCCATTGAGGTGCTGAGCAGCCAAGTTTTATACCACTTGTCCTTTTCTTTTAAAGGAGGGAGGGGTGTGAGATGCTGTGCTCTTTCTTTTCCTGAATATCAGAATTCTGGTTATGCGTATGCCATGTGTTTATACTCAAAGCTAAGTATACTTAATTTTCAGCTCTTCACCGAAGAAATTTGCCGGGATGTCTACCATTCTGACCATGAATGGAAAGTAATATTGTTGCGGTACTTCAATCCTATCGGTGCACATCCAAGTGGCTATATTGGTGATGATCCGCGTGGAATTCCAAACAACCTTATGCCCTTTGTTCAACAAGTTGCTGTTGGCAGGAGACCAGCACTGACAGTTTATGGAACTGATTATCCAACAAAGGATGGTACAGCGGTATGTCCCAATTTTCATTAGCCAATCCTTAGTTATTAATTATTATTATTATTATTATTATTATTATTATTATTATTATTATTAATGTGTTAACTTCTGATACTACTATTATGTTACGATTTTTTTTTTCTGGATTAATTTTTTTTAATAAGTGTTCTAGATTATGAGACACAAATTTGGAGTCTTTGACTAGCTGCATGAAACTGTGAGTCCAAATGAATGTGGACTCTCTTGTATCTTACTATTTTCTTGCTCTTTCTCTACCATGTACCTCGGAACAGAATTAGAAAAAGGACGCATGGCCACTTCTCTTTCTTATTCAATCGTTAGTTAGCTTGTAGGAAAAAATTGAGGTGCGCCGAGAGTTTTGTAGTTATGATAATAGGAAAAAATGTGGCTGTCGTTTGCCTGAACATATGACTGATCATGTGGCAATATTTTCAGGTGCGTGATTACATTCATGTTGTTGATTTAGCAGATGGCCATATTGCTGCCTTGCAGAAGCTGTTTGATCCTTCGACAGGTGAGTACTTGCTATTTCTTGACTCTTATTTTACTTCTATGTCTAAGTTATCTGGTGCTAATTTTCCCAGCAGCTTCTGAGTCCATGACCACAAAGCTCTCTTGCTTTTCTTTTCTGAAGACTGTTTGCCCTGAAAGATATTTTTCAATTCTTCTGTTGGATTCTTGTTCCCCGTGGCATGGTTAAACATGAGTGTCACTAATATCCTAGACAGATAGTATTATGTGAGAAGCATCAAGTTTTGATCTGGTGTGATCATATTATTCTGCCATGCTGCTTCTTTTTAACTAAATCATGTTCTAGTTTGGCTTGCCTTTGCATTTTCTAGAGCAATGTTATTTGGATATCTCCGGAGACATTATTCTTGTTGTATGATGAAGCAGTAGTAAACCTATCTAATAGGCCAAGGTGGAAAATTTCTCTCTTCTTGGTGTGGATTCTACCTAAGATTTGCTAAATCATTTCAGGCTGTGAAGTTTACAACCTGGGAACTGGGAAAGGATCGTCAGTCTTGGAAGTGGTGTCAGCATTTGAGAAGGCATCAGGAAAGGTAGTGTACTTTTGGAATCAGTTCGATTAATCCTTGGGCATCATCTCTTTAGGAACACCCAGTTCAGTGAGTTAAACTCTTATAAATGGGAAAAGAGACATAAGTCACGCATTCGAGGAAGAGACTTTGCCTTATTCACTTACGTAAATAGAGGGCGTTATAAATTTCATTGCTAATTATAATAACGGTGAGCGTGATTTTTTTTCTTCTTAGATCGAATTAGAATGAAATAGATTGGTTGGATGCATATTGATAAGTTATTAAAGTTAAGCCTCTTTAGTGGGGTGCATGTTTAATTTTTCTGATCTGATACGTATGCCTGCAAATTTGGATGAGTGCTAGAGTTGCTTCTAGCTCTCATCTGGGAAGAAATTGGACAGACACACTTCTCTTATAATTGAACAGCTTTATTTGGTTCACACATAATTCTAGCTCTTTTTATATCTTCACTGACCGATAGTTATATTACTGACCGTCCACTTTGTGCGGAAATGCTTGCTCATTGTGGAACATTCTAGTAGTAACCGTAGCAGTAATTAGTGTTCTTGGTTACTAAATACCTCCTTATTCTGCTTTTCCAGAAAATTCCACTGGTGATGTCTGGTCGACGGCCTGGGGATGCTGAAATTGTATATGCAGCAACAGAGAAAGCAGAACGTGAATTGAATTGGAGGTATGTGATAATAACAAATATATCAATCTGTTTACCTGTCTACATACACCAAATGTCTGGTCTTTAATCGTCTAATTACTTAACTGCTTGTTGAGGCGGTAAAGCCTGATAATGCCCCTCAGCTATAACTTTCCTGCCTCCCCTTTCTCTGTGACATATACTAATCCGCTTTTGATATGTTTTGTACTAAACGTCCGACTTATTTTTCAGGGCAAAGTATGGCATTGATGAGATGTGCCGCGATCAGTGGAACTGGGCCAGTAAAAACCCCTATGGCTATGAAGGATCTGAAGAATCAAACTAACAGTGCAGTATACTCCTTTAACTGCCTTTTTTTTACATGATCGCATCATTCCAGCTGTTGGTTCGTTTATCCTTACTGCTAATCACCAACATGTAGACCATCAATCTTTTTTCGGGGTAAGGATTCCACGTATATTACTAGGATTACAGAATGGTCGGAACATTTATATTTTTTCTAACTGGAGTTCCGAAGGGAGTGGTGGAACTTTTTCCGCCGTGAAGAAACAGGGATAGTTGATGAATAATGGAGTAGCTCGTTTAGCTGAAACCTATAGTGGCATTTTATTGGTTCTTTTATTCTTTTGTAACTAGCAGCATTACAATCATATTGTTTAAAGAAACTATTTATATTTCTTGCTTCAATTATTATGCTGGTCACACTCTGTAAACCTGTTAATTTAAGCAATTTGCTGGCAGTATTTGTTCTATTTAGTAGTTGGAAAGTTTATTATGCTCAAGGATGAACATGCCTACAACTCACAGTTGATTGTACAGCTGACTGGTTTAGAGTATCCATTACATCTTGTAACCCATGTGCAGTTGTAGTTTATCTGTCACCAGTAAGTACCACATTCGATCACCCATTTCATAATTATGTCGGTCCCTATGTTTGGTTTTATTCAACTTAACTAAAGGAAAAGGAGTTGTGTTGCCCTCCTAGGCGTGCAAGTTTGCAACACAAAGTTTTGTTTTATTCCTTTTTTATGCAACACTACGTAATTCGAGTCAATTCGCATTAGACCAATGATGAATAATACAAAAAAGATTGAACATGGGGAATTTGACAGAATTTTGCTTTCATTTCCTTGCATGGAGCACCGAGTTACTTGATTTACAGTCTTCAGTATCTAAGGTCTATTAGCAAAGGTCTGGGAATTAAAGATTTTGTTCTGTCCTCTTGACATTTATTATGCTGTCACTATTACTTGACAATTTAAATTACATTAAAGGTCTCATTTGAATTTGAAATACAATTATTCTAAACTAGTACTTGACACTGCACTTTAGGCGGCTAGGAAAGCTCGTTAAACCTGCCGCCAGAACAATAAATAATTGAAAAAAGGAGTCCAGTTCCTTTGAAGATCTGTCATTTGTTGGCTGAATGTATCACTTGCATGGCTTAAGATTCCATGGGTCACATTGTTTATACGAGGAACAGATGAAGAGTTTAAGGATGACTTTTTTTTTTAATATTAAGCCAGACACCCAGGTTTTCATTACCTGAGGTGTTGGGGGATTGGCGGGATTGGCGAGAACCCTACCATGTCTATTCCCACAAAAAAAGATTACGTACAATGAAGGGGACATGGACCTTACCTCCTAAGAAAGTGATATGAAAGGCAAGGCAATGAATATATATATATATATATATATATATATATATATATATATATATATATATATATATATATATATATATATATATATATATATGTATTCTGCCTCTCATATCTACAAAAGAATATACACCAACTCACAAAAAAATTGGCTTTGTCATACCTAATTCTAAAACTAGGTAATTTTCATTTATCCAGCTGGAAAGGTCCTTTTGCATTTCCTGGGAGCTGCTGGAAGTTGTAGTAAAAGCCATTGTTCCTGCTTTTTGCTGCATTTTTTGCCAACATATCAGGCACTTAGTTTTTTTTTTTTGATGAAGTAAGAAAATTGCATTAAAGGCATCAAGAAGTACAAAGGAGATAGATACATAAAGACATAGTCAGCTCTACAGACAAAAATTAGGCTAAAGCTAAGGAGCTGACGAAGTCCAAAATATTAATATGACAATTGACAGGAGCTAAGTTCTGCCAACTATATAACCATAAAAGACATCTAGCGTTGAGTGCGAATGTTGGAGTTGATATCCCATCAAAACATCTGCGATTCCTTTCTGTCCAAACACACCACAAAATACAAGAAGGGATTATCTGCCAAACTTTCCTGATGGATTTATCAACTTTCCATGAAGACCAACTTTCATAGGCATCCTTAATGTTTTGAGGCATGACCCAGCTTAAACTAAAAATGGCAAAGAACATACACCAAATATCTGTTGTGACTGGGCAGTGAAGAAAGAGATGTTTGTTGGATTCTGGCTGCTGCAAACACATATAGCATCTGTTGGCCAATTGAAAATTTCTTCTGCTGAGATTGTTCTGGGTTAGGCGTGCTTCACTTAGGGCTATCCAACTGAAACATGAGATTTTTGTAGGTTGCTTGGTCTTCCAGATGTATTTCAAAGGCCATCTATCAATAATTTCATTGGTGGAGCAAAAGTGAGTGTAGCCTGCTTTCACGGTGTAAAGGCCATCCTTGGAACTTCCCCACCTTATCGTGTCAAATATATTTTCTTTTACCGGGAGGACTTCCAGTTTTGCAAGCATATTTAGAAGTTGTGGTAGCTCCCAGTCTTGCATATCCCTCCTGAAAAGAATGTGCCAACTATTGTCTTGCCAATTTTGAGAAATAGTGGAATTTTGATTCCGAGCTATCCGATAGAGGCTAGGAAAGTCAAACATCAGGATGGATCCTTTAAACCACTTATCTTTCCAGAACTTTATGTGATTGCCATTGCCCAATTTAAAATAGGAGTTCCGGGAAAATTCACTCCAGAGCTTACTAATGTTCTTCCATGAACCGACCCCATATGGACTTCTGGATAACTTAGTACACCAATGATTCTTGAACCCATGCTTGGCCCTGACTACCTCTTTCCATAGTGAATTCTCTTCTTGATTGTATCTCCGTAGCCATTTCATCATCATGCATTTGTTGTGGATGGAAAAATCTCTGATGCCTAGGCCACCCAAATACTTTGGCAAGGTGACCTTTGACCACTTGGCTAGATGAAATTTATGAGTTTTGCTGCCTTCTTCCTATAGAAAAGTTCTCCTGATCTTGTCAAGCTTCTTTACAATTTTGTTGAGTATTGGTATGAGGGACATCAGGTATGTTGGGATGCTATCTAGCACATTGTTGATAAGTGTCTGCCTTCCTCCCCTTGAAAGATATTGTCTTTGCCATGAAGCTAGCTTCTTTTCAAAATTTTCTATGACTCCATTCCACACCTCAATTGAGTTATGTTTTGCTCCAAGAGGTAGACCAAGGTATATAGTAGGTAATGTAGCAGTACCACAACATAGAATTCCAGCTAGTTCCTCCAGATTGTTGATTTCATTTACAGGGTAGATAGTGTTTTTGCCATGTTAATGTGCAAACCTGAAATAGCTTCAAAAAGATTCAAAGTTAGGTTAAGGTATTGGACTTGGGATCTTTTAGCCCCACAGAATATTAGAGTATCATCAGCATAAAGCAGATTAGATACTGAGAGAGATGGCCCAGAGTTGAGCCCCACTTGAAAGCCACTGATCTATTGGAGCTGCTTTGCTTTGTTCAACATCTTGCTAAGACCCTCCATGGCCAGAATAAAAAGGAAAGGAGAGAGAGGGTCCCCCTGTCTAAGTCCCTTATGAGGGGAAAAGAATCCCACTGGCCCTCTGTTGACAAGTACTGAGAATTTAACTGTGGAAATGCAAAAAAAATCATCCATTTGATCCACTTGTCACCAAAGCCCATCTTCCTAAGCACAGTTAGAAGATATGCCCAATTCACCTTGTCAAAGGCTTTTTCTACATCTAGCTTGCATAAAATACCAGGATCTCCTTTCTTCAATTGCCAGTCTAATACTTCATTTGCAATGAGGGTTGTATCAGTGATTTGTCTGCCTTTTATAAAGGCATTTTGATGTCCAAAAACCAGACCACCGACCACTTTCCTGAGGCATTCTGCAAGTAGTTTGGCTGCTATTTTGTAAGCACTACCAATCAGACTGATTGGTCTATAGTCCTTGAGTTCAATGGCTCCCTTCTTTTTGGGAACTAAGGCTATAAAAGTGGCATTGCAAGACTGCACCATGTGACAGTTATGATGAAAGAAATTCAGGGTAGCCATCACCTCTTCCTTAATGATCAACCATGCTTTATGGAAAAATGCAATTGTGTAACCATCTGGCCCTGGATCCTTATCTGGAGAGCATGCTTTAATAGTAGAAAGGACCTCCTCCTCCTCAAAAGGAATTTCCAACCATGCTTTGTCTTCTTCTGATATACTTTCCAGATAATCAAGACTAGCTATGGGTCTCCACTGTTCAGAATCAGTGTATAGTTGTGTTGGTAAAAATCCAGAATTTCCCCTTTAATTTGTTCCTTATCTTCAATAATCTCAGAATCAACCATAATTCTGTCAATGCAATTATTTCTTCTATGGGAGTTCGCAATTCGTTGAAAGTATTTGGTGTTCCTATCTCCTTCTTTGAGCCATAGGCATCTGGACTTTTGTCTTCGTGAAATCTCCTCAGCTTTTGCTATCTGCTCCAATTCTAATTTTAAAGCAAACATTTTGCTTTTTCCCTCTACAGTTTGAACCCTATTCTCCGTTACCTGCTCCAACACTAAAATTTCATCTAAAACTTTGCTCTTTCTTGACTCAACCTTGCCAAAGACTTCCTTATTCCAGCGGGAAATGTCTTTCTTCAATAGTCTCAGTTTCTGGATTAGAATATAGTCTGGATTCCCATGTATGGTATAGCTATTCCACCACTATTTAATATTTTCCATGAACCCATCTACTTTTAACCACATGTTCTCAAATTTGAAGTAATATGGATTCACCTCCCAATCACTACTCTCCAGAAGTAAAGGTTTATGATCAGAAAAAACCTTGGAAGGGCAATCTGTTTCACATCCTTAAAGCATTCATTCCACTCTGGGGATATAAGAAATCTATCTATTCTAGATGCCTGATAAATGTCTTCTCCCCTAGACCATGTGTAGAAGGAACCTTGGAGGGGTAAATCAATAATTCCCAGGTCTTGAATGATATAAGAGAAACCCCTCATTGCTTTGGATTTTCTAATGCAGTTGTGCATTTCATTGTCATATCTGCAAACATTAAAGTCTCCCCCTATCACCCAATTCTCACTCCAGATACCCCTAACTGCAGCCAATTCATTCCACATGTCCTCTCTTTCCTCATTGGTGCTCGGACCATAAATCCCTGTAAAGCACCATCTGAACTCTTCTTGTGTGCTCTCCAATATGCTTGAAATAGAAAAAGTCCCCTGGCGTACCTCCAAACAATTCCAACTTAAGCTCTGCCCATTCAACCCACCTGTTACCCCAAATCTGTCGGGAGAGATTAATAGACCAATCCTCTATTTTTGTTTCTTGCACACAAAGAATATCAATCTTCCACTTGCGAACCAATGAGCTAAGAGTACCCCTTTTAATCTTATCATTCAACCCATTCACATTCCAGCTTAAAATTTTGAGCTTCATTCGGAAAAAGCCTTGTAGTGCCTCCCCCTATCCCTTTTGTTCACCCTTTCATAATTGATCCCACATTTTAGCTTGTTAATTTTGGTTTCCCCTTTTTTTTACCGGGTTTTTTATCAGAATTTGATAAGTTTTTGTGTTTTAGCTGAATCTTCCTTATTTCCTCCATTCTTAAGATGATGTCAAACATCTCGTGTTCAAATCCCACAACATTCACCCCAAAAGCCTTGCATGCCTTCACCATTACCAGCTTTGTCCACCTTGAATTATCTATCACTGCCGGTTCGAGGACCATTGTTGAAGTTGACCCCTTCTCATGCCAAGGGAGCAGTAGAGGAAGTGAAGAAGAGGAGATATCAGATTCATAATCATGTACCTGCAATGGTTGTGACATGAATTTTGGTTGGTAAAGAATGATTTTGAAATTTGTTGGAGGATCAGCCTCGTCATCAGCGTCTGAGCTCAAATTGGGGTCTTCTATAGAAGTTTGAAGAGTATCCGGTATAGGAGAGGTATGGGGATGTTCTGGAAAAAACTTTTAATATTGGGGCCTCAGATAAATCCTTGGCCTTAATATCCATTGGGCTTGCAGAAAACCCTTATGCTTTCCAAAAAGTTTTGGGATGACTCCTCTTTAAATGCCCTTTCTTCTTATTTGGGCCTCTTTCATCATAATATCTTTGAGCCTGCTGGCCCAAATTTTTTGAAGGGCCCCCAAATCTTTTACCCTGATTTATATCCCCTTTATTTGAAATTAAAGTACCCACATGACCCCTCACGTGCTGGTTATAGGATTGGATTGGAGTAGGTTTAGGTTTTTGTTGGCTCGAGGGGCCTGACCCATCAGTCATCTCAGCAACACTTTTTTCCTTTGCCATCAGAATAGAATTATCACCGGAGCCGGAGTTCAAAATATTGCCGGATTTCTTCAGTTTGACATGAGCATATGGTATTATCGAAACTTCATACGTCCTTTCACCCACCAGTAATTCTAGCATACGAGGAAGATCGTTAGCAGTATTTTTGACACATATTCAGGCCCAGAACAAATGATTCTTCCCTTTGTATCTTCATCAATGGCTATAAAGCCACCACAAAGGTCGCCGATGATGGTGAAAAGAATTTTGAGACCATGCGTGAAGTGGAATCCCAAAAGCTTTTACCCAAGTATGCTTTTCTTTTCTGATAGCTATGTCCAAACCCGACACTGGAGACCACCAATCGAGAGAGAGGTGACTACTGTTCCATAACCAGTCACCGATTTTAATGCGAAGCGCCTCTTGTTTCGAGGGAAAATCAAATAGGAACAAGTTGTGATTTATCTGGGTAACTTTGAGACCTGCCGTGACTTTCCACCTGTTTATAAACCACTTCTGAATCACTTCAGGATTTTTGGGGCTTATATTAAAGGTATCATTGAAGACACCAACAAGACACTTTGAGAGGAATTGAGCATTAAAGAATTCTGATGAGGGACATGCTTTGATACTTTGTTGAGTTGCATTCTGAACTTCACCAGATGGCCATTGAGGGATTTTTGCTGCTTCCATATAAGATTTGGCCTGCTAACATGCAAGATTGAACTTTGAATCTGAGAAATTCCCCAGAAAACGGAGTATTTTATTAGCAATATCACCCCATCCCTTATTGTAATCGTTTTCAGGAATAATAATCGCTTCTCTTTTAACCCCGAGCCAGGCTTCAATCCTTAAAAATCTGCCATGAATGTTGTAGTTCTGGAAAACTCTGTATGAGTATGCTTGAATTTTCCTCCCCCATTTTCTACAGAGATTCCCTTTCCCCTTAGAGGCCTGAATCATGGCATCGCAGACCCATTGCAGATTTTCCCCATCAATAGTAAGTCTACTAGTGAATCCCCTCCTGCGCTCTGTGAAAGTAAACCACCTATCATAACCTTCGCCAATGTCGATCAGTTCAAAGGATTTCTCTCTAGAAATAAAGAAAAGATTACCATCCATGTCAACAAAGTAAAAGAGAGATGATCGGAAAGATAATCATTTTTCATAATTAACTATCTTCTTCAATAAATTTAATTTACTATCCATTTTTGTGGATCTTAGGGCTTTTTTTTCTTAAGAAGTCGTCTTTATTATAATCCTATTTTTGCCTCCCAACTTTAAACCATTTTACAGTTTCTATTAATACTACGCTGGTTACTCAATGAGAATCCTGCATTGTGGGGCGAAAAGCATCAGCCACTTAGTTTGCTTCTTTGAAGCAGTGCGCAATGTTAACTTCGACATGGTTCATGAGCCTAGTAATGTCTTCTATCAGGCCTTTAAGATGAAGGTTGCTGGTGTTCCTAGCAATGAGCATATTGGCTACGATCTGAGACTCAATCTCCAGATAGAAGTCATTATACCCCTGTTGTATATACCATTGAACTCCTACTTTAGCGGCCATTGCTTTAGTGCTATTGTTGATGTTGCTTTGGCCTGGAAAGGAAAAGGCCATTATCAGATCACCTTCTTCATTTCGTACTATGCCTCATATTCCAGCTCTTCCCATTTCTTTTAAATAGCTTCCATCGATATTGACTTTAATCCTACTAGTGAGATTTTTGCCAGGTTATTTAATGCACTATTGGAATTGGGTTCCAATGCTCTACCTTTTCACAAAACATAGGCCATGGACATGTAACTTTGCATTTGGGGAAGGTCATACTCAAAGCTGCTTGGATAGTCCACATTACTTGATGCTCCATTTTCCTCGGCTGAAAATTATTTTGTTCATCATATCAACATGTTGTCTAACTTTTCCATATTTCCCAACTAATAGCTAATGGTGTTGCTCGAAGAATGAACTTGTGAATGTTGTTCTTAGGCTTCTCGTCCCACCAATTTTGAGAACTCTTCTAACTGGCCAGGTTTCATATTTGATGCCCATAGGAGCTCCAAAGCTATTCCAGAGATGTTTGGTTGCATCCCCCTCAATGAAGACATGTTGAATGGTGTCCTCTTTAGGACTCTGACAACACCTGCATCTAGAAACAATATGATTACCAAATTTAGCAATAATTTCATCATAGGAAGCTTACCGAGGTACAATCTCCAAGAAAGGAAAGAGATTTTAAAAGGTATGCAATTGAGCCATATCTTGTTTAAAGCTTCATTTTTTTGCTTTCCGCTTATTATCTTCTACCAAGCACTCTTGTTAGTGTAGTGGCCATTTGATTCAGCATCCCAAGTGGCATAGTCTTCTAGAATCTCCTAGAACAATGTCTTTGATTTGTAGAGTTGTGTAGCCATCAAGTGTATTAGTCAACTTCGTCATATCCCATCCCTCGTTTGTAATAAGTTTCCTGACAGTGGTGTTCTTGCTCTTTCTCCTATGGGGAAATAAGTATGCTAAAGCACCTTTTCCCGACCAGTTATCCCACCAAAAGCTACAAGTGACTTTGTTAACTTTCCAATATATACAACTCTTCACTTTGCTCCTTATTTGGGTTATATGTTTCTAGTCATGCGAATTACCCGATGTCCATTTTTTAGCCACAGGATGTGATCTGATGCAATATTTAGCTCTACGGTAAGATGCCTATAAGGAATCTACAATTCTAAATCTCTACATCTTTTCATGGCGAGAGTATTGCTGATTGATGTTTTAGACGTCAATATTCGAGTGTTGTCTCACAAGAAGAACCTGGTTCTTCTTTGTGTTCCAACTTCTACTGGTGCGGAATAATAAAAGCAGTAAAGTAAAAACACAGAGATTTTTACGTGGAAAACACCTGGCTCAAAAGGTGAAAAAACCACGACCTACTCCTCAGTAGGATTTTCTCAAACTCTTCACTAAAAACTCTGAGCCAAACGGACTTACAAAATAAACTCTTTTGTAATCCTAGGACTAACTCGAATCCCTTCGTATCAACTAGCCTCTAGATAATTTCTACAAGCTTCAAGTTAACTCTAACTTGAACAATGTGTACCTATTACAATTGCTTCTATGAAAGCTGATAAGATACAATATTGAAACACCTACTACAATCAACTAGACTCAATAAACAAACAATGGAACTGGTTCTTCTAGTTGATCTGTAGCCTTTGTATCGCACAATAATTCTGCTTGCAAAACAACTGGGAATTTTGCTTTCATATCTTGATTCACTTCTGTACTTGTGCGTAGAGAATTCCAGCAGAAATACTTCGAATATTTATAGATTCAGTTGTTGAGTTTGTCGTTCAGTTCTAGTCCAACTCTTCCTGGGTGAAAGAATTCGTATCAAACTCAACTTCCTTCCTTTATTACTTTCCTTGCTGAATTCAACTTCTATCCTCTCATCAGTTTGCAACCTTTTCACATTAGGAGACAATCTCTTGGTTCATTGATACTTCACAATCACAAATATCTCCTATGCATATACGGTTTATGTGCCAGCTATTCAGTTCAAGAATGTGTGCTCTGATGGACCTGATTCAACTGGTCAGACATTTGTCAATCTTCAAAATTATGCAGTTACTTGGGTCAACACTGATGTCTTCCATGGACCAAACACCAATTCCTCCCTCATCCTTAGGGAAGCAAATATTCCTCCAGGAGCTCCAATGGTACTTGCTAGTTTGCTTCATGATCAATCTTATAGACTTATTAATACCCCCACTGAAGATTACTATATCATCCCCGTAGGCAAGGTGATTGACTTTGGGGCCCCTTTGGTTAATGTAGAAAGGAGTGAAATTAGGATGTAAGTGTAGCTTGTTGAGAGACCTAGATAACACTTCTGCCGCAATGATGAACAAGAAGGAGACAAAGGGTCTCTGTCACGACCCATTTTCTAAACAAGTCGGGACCGGCACCCGATCACTAAACATGACCGAGCGAACCATCTGCGCTTATCAAATCTATTATAACTTTAAATTTTATATGCAATAAGGAAATACTATAACCAAATACTTTTAATAAATTTAAATATCTAAAATAAACCAACTCCAAAACTTTATTTGTAGTAAACAATGAATTACTGCTAAGTTATCATCAAAAACATCTGAGTCTTAACCCATCGACTGTGTTTATGAAGCCTCTACTAATAAACTGACGCACTGCTCAGGACATGAGATTTCCTGGCCAGTTCTCTAAGTAAACAAGGAAATAGCTAAATAAAAATGACTCTAAGGAATACTCCACGAACAAAAGCGGAGCTCACCAATAGTACTGGAAGTGAGGGAAGTCCTAAATTGTAGCCTGCTCGCCTGCAAAACCAGTTCCTACGTTGTACCGCAGACCAACGCAGGTTCCCAAAAGAGAATGTCAGTACCATCCATTGTACTCAGTGAGTCTCAACGACAGGGAGCCACCAAGCACGAAAGTTTAAGGATAACTGTAGGTCGGACGAAACTTTAATACAATACACATTACGAGCAAAGAATCTAAATGCATAGAAAACATAAAGCTTCTAAGAACAATTCTAAAATAATTGTATAATAGCAGTTTATCAATATTCTAAAAGAAATTCTTTTCTTTAAAAAAAAACAAACTTCTCTTTATACTTTGGGAGTTCCAACTATCCTGACCTATTTCTGTCTTAGTCACCGTGTGATCGGCACGAGTTCGATCCCAACCTGATCGAATAGGCCCAATCCACGAGGTGCCACTCGCTTCATGGTTCTCAGCGCCCATGTATCATACCTAGCCTGGCTAAGTGAATTCTCAGCAACGAGACCCTCGGCTCGTGTGCTCCCTACTTTGGCACAAGTAGTTTCAGGAAGTCAACGCCTTGGTCAGGACCCTCGTCCTGGACGATGACCCCTTCTCAGAATAAAGGATACTCCCAAAAATCTTTTCTTTCTAAAACTTCTTCTTGTGACTTTTCAAGTCTTAATCTTTCAAACATACTTATTCTAGAATTCTTAAATGTAAGGTATGGAATAATAATGAAATAAACATTCAAAATTATTTCTAAATAGTTTTGCTTTTTCATGAATTTTCAACATGAAAACGGCATATAAGAATAACACAAAAATCTGAAAATTTATGCACGTATATCAAAATAAATCATCTAAGTTTAACTAAAATAGTTCTAAGCTAATAGGAACTCACTCACTTCAATTAAGTACATATTCAGTCTTTTAGCCAATTCATCAAACACCTTGTATGCATACTTTTGGGAGTTAAACCACTTTGGTAAAGGGTTATATCAACTCATCTCAAAACTTCTCGAGCCAATACCTAGGCCCCAGTCCAATTGACACCAGTCAAATAATCGATTCTACAACAACCAGTGCATTTTAATCAATTTTAAAGTTTCACACCTAAACATGAAATTTATTGTTGATATAGAAAAAAAAAGGGATTAACTATTCAATTCTTACCTATTACTACTGTAGGATAATTGACAATAGGAAGTTTTATACACCTGAGTTCAAGAATTAGTGATTTGTAAGGAACCCTAGAATTGGCTGCCTCCTCTGTTTCGTAGCGTTCTGTTTCTCTTTTCCGTATCAAATTCGCGTGAATGAACTGAAGTTTTAAACTTCTGTTTTGTTCGTATAAGGATTCTTAGCAGAGACTTGTTTAAGGCTTTTTGTTATTAGCCTTTTGTCTCTTGCCTTTTGAAAGTCAATTTACGTTTTCTCTATTTTTGTTTGTATAAGGCTTTAAGCCTTTGTTTACAACAGCCTTTTATGGGCTTTAGGTTAATTTCTCTTCTTCTTTTTTTGTTTTTTTGGACTTAACTAATAATTAATGATACCCCACTTTTAATAATTAATAATATTAAAATTATTAATATTCTCCTAATTGTATATCCAATTATTTAAGTGTATATATATATATATATATATTCACTATTGGCAAGATAAGAATAATAATAATAATAATAATTTAATTCTATAATTAGCGTGTCTCAAAACTTTTATAAATTTGAGGAGTGTTACAATCTTCCCTCCTTAAAAACATTTATCCTCGAATGTTGCTAGGGCCTTATTCTTAAGCTAACAATCATTCCTTAGGTCCTTGAACCTCTTAAGTTTTCTAAGCACTACTCACTCTTCCAAGGGACTCAAAATTTTGGCTAACTCCCTAAATTTTCAAAACTTTCGGCAGAGTTTCCCTTGTAAATTGGACTATCCAAAAAATATATTTCTGTCACAATTACCACAACTACACCAACAACAACCAAATATACCATAACGGGCCATTCATAGGCACCATACACAGCTCATAAATTAATTACTCACACTGCGGCAAGGAGGTACCACAATAACCAACAAGAATCTAAAGCACAACACTTTAGCAAAAGGAAATCACTTTTATGAGTTAACTGTACCCTGGCATGGCACTTAATTTTTAAATAACTAAATATACTCTGACAAAAACTAAGTTAATTCAACAACTAAGTATAATCTAGCAAGGACATAAACACATGCTAACTTGTATTTAATAAATAAAATATAAATGTCCAACGAAACCTAGGTTCACATAACTTTTTCCTCAAATAAATATGGATATTTCTCTCTCATATCTTCCTCGGCCTCCCACGTAGCCTCTTTTGAATCATGATTACTCCACAAAACTTTTACCGATACTAAATCTTTTGTTCTCAACTTTCTTACTTGCCTATCAAGAATTTCTATAGGTACCTCTTCATAAGTCAAGCCTTCTTTAATTTCTATGGTATCAGTAGCTATTACATGCGACTCATCATGAATGTACTTCTTAAGCATAAACACATGAAATACATGATGGACAGAGGAAAACTCGACGGGCGGAACTAGCTCATAATCCACGTTTCCCTTCTTCTCTATAATATCATAAGGTCCAATAAATCCAGGACTAAGTTTCCCCTTCTTACCAAACCTCATAACTTCTTTCATTGGTGACACTTTCAAAAACACCTTGTCACCAATCATGAACTCTAAGTCACGATGATTCTTGTCAAAATAGGACTTTTGACGACTCTAAGCCGCTTTTAATCTTTCTGTGATTAGCTGGACTTTCTCTAAGGCCTCACAAACAAACTCTGGACCAATCAACGGCACCTTTGCTGGTTCAAACCAACCCACTGGAGACATACATCTTCGCCCATACAACTCTTCATAAGGAGCCATACCGATGCTAGCCTGATAGCTGTTATTGTAAGCAAATTCTATAAGTGGCAAGTGATCATCCATATTACCTCCAAAATCTATAACACATGCTCGCAGCATATCTTCGAGAGTCCGAATGGTCTTTTCTGCCTGGCCATCGGTTTGTGGGTGGAAAGCGGTGCTCAAATTGACCTTGGTACCTAATCTTTTCTGAAATGCTTGCCAAAAATGCGCCGTGAACTGAGGGCCTCTATGAGATATGATTGAAACTGGAGTACCATGCAATCAGACTATTTCTTTAATGTACAACTGCGCATACTGATCTGCAATCTGTCATCTTTACTGGTAGAAAATGCGCGGAATTTGTCAGTCGGTCTACAATAACCCAAATTGAATCATGCTTACGGTATGTGCGAGGTAGACCTACTACAAAATCCATATTAATCATCTCCCACTTCCATTGTGTTCTCTATATCTTGAGCTAGGCCACCAGGTCTCTGATGCTCGGCTTTGACTTGCTGGCAATTCAAACATTTAGCCACATGATCTGCTACTTGCTTCTTCATGCCTTTCCACCAATACGACTCTTTCAAGTCCAGATACATTTTGGTAGCACCTGGGTGGATAGAGTACCTCGAACTGTGAGCTTCTTCCATTATGGCCTTCCTAAGACCATCTACATCAGGCACACATAACCGATCATTCAACTTCAAAACTCCATCACTTCCTAGAGTGAAAGCATTGATTTCTTTGTTTCTAACTCCTTCTTTTAAATTCACTATGTACGAATCTTCGTCTTGCTAGACTTAACATGCGCAACTAGAGAGGATTGCGCTAAGACATAAGCAGTTATGCCTCCTTCTTTGGTCTCATCCAATCTAATTTCATCATTTTCCAGATTTTGAATTTCTCGACCCAAAGTTTGCCTTTGTATTGCAAGATGGGCCAAGACACCCATTGACTTCCTACTAAGTGCATCTTCTACCACATTAGCTTTGCCCGGGTGATAAAGTATATTGATGTCATAATCATTGATGTTTTAGATGTCAATACTACACAATATTATGAGTTAATTGTGCAGTACCCAATTTTCGAGTGCTGTCTAATGAGAAGAACCTGGTTCTTCTTAAAGTACTACTTACTACTGTTTGCGGAATAATAAAGCAGTAAAGTAAAGACACAGTTATTTTTACGTGGAAAACACCTGGCTCAAAAGGTAAAAAAACCACGACCTACTCCTCAGTAGGATTTGCTCAAACTCTTCACTAAAACTCTGAGCCAAAACGGACTTACAAAATAAACTCTTTTGTAATCCTAGGACTAACTCTAATCCTCTTTGTATAAACTAGCCTCTAACTAATTTCTACATATTTCAAGCTAACTCTAACTTGAACAATGTGTATCTATTACAATTTCTTATATGAAAGCTGAAAAGATACAATGTTAAAACTCCTACTACAATCAACTAGACTCAATACACAAACGATGGAACTGTTTCTTCTAGTTGAACTGTAGCCTTTGTATCGCACAACAATTCTGCTTGAAAAATATCTTTGGGACTTTTGCTTCAGATCTTGATTCACTTTAGTACTTGTGCGTTAAACCTTTCAGCTGTAATACATTGAGTATTTATAGAGTCCGTTTGTTGAGTACATGATTCAATTCTGATCCAACTCTTCCTGGGTAAACGAGTTTGATTGTAACTCAACTTCCTTCCTCTATTTCTGTCCTAGCTGAAATCAACTTCTGTCATCTTTATCAGTTTGCAACCTTTTCGTATTAGAAGACATTCTCCTAGTTCTTTGATACTCATCAAACACTGATGTCTCCTATGCAAGTATGATTCTTGTGCCAACTGTTCCGTTCAGATGTGTATGCTATGATGGACCTGGTTCAACTTGTCATCTTTTGTCAATCTTCAAAACCCATTCAGTGACATTGGCCAACAATCATTCAATAGCTTGAGCCACCTTCTCTGTCTCAAATTTAATTCTTTTTGCTTGAAAATGTAATGGAGACCTTTGTGATCTGTAAACACTTCAGAATGCTCGCCATAAAGGTAGTGTCTCCATATTTTTAATGCAAACACCACTGCTGCAAGCTCCAAGTCCTAGGTGGGGTAGTTCTTTTCATGATTCTTTAACTGTCTGGAAGCATAGACAATAACTTTTCCATTTTGCATAAGAACACAACCAAGACCCACTCTAGAGGCATCACAACACACTGTGAACCCACCCGATAAAGCCATAGGGGATTGCATGGGCTTTGGTGTCATTCACCACTCCGTCCAAGAGCTGATGATAAAAGCTGGCCAATTTGATCTGCTTGCCTCTGTACAGACACTCCATGAGGGTTAAGTCCATGTAGTTCGCAATGTGTCGTCGTTCTTGTCTAGGCAGCAGGAATTTGTGCTCAGGCTTCATCTCCTTTTTGAACACAGCCCTGAGTTCTATCTCCTTCTCATTGTCGCAGAAGAATCGTGTAACACTGATAGCTGAGGACATTCCTTCTAAGCAAGGCCATCTCTGCCTTGTATAGTCTTCATAGCCCTCAGATGGAATGTCTAGAATGACTCCCAGTTCTTGAGCATCAAAGGAGACTTCAACTCCCTTGACCAATGAGGTAACCCTGCCTCCAATCACGGTTGCATTCCCCATGAACTCCACAACCTCATTCCTGACCAGCCTGCCTTCCATGCGAAGGACCATGTCCTTCTAGCCCTGCACTGCTAGAAAATCCAGTAAATACCTCATACTAGGCTCCTCCAAATCCTTCAACAACTTCCCCTTCAAGATATGTCTCTTGCCAAACATTGCAACTCTGCCAGTAGAAACTTCTCCAACCTCCTTCTCTTCATCTCCACTCCATTCCGGATCATCATCCCTCTTCACAATCTTAACTTTCTTCACTTTCTTTTGCTTGGACCTTGTCCTTGTAGAGGTACTCGCAGTGGGAGTAGATACAGTAGCTGACTTCTTTGGGGAAGTCTTGGCCTTTTTGGGCTTGGGTGTCTTGAAAACCACTATAGCAGCCTCCTCTTCTTGTTGGACCAGGTCCAACACCACTTCATCATTAACAATGGCCTCCCCTACCTTTGCTTTTACCTTCTCTGCCCTTTTTCTTTTGCTCTCTTGCAGAGCTTTTTCCAACTTCTCCTCCTCTTCTCGTACAATATTTCTTGTAGCTCGTACCCTTGTAACAGGGACACTAACAGACTCAACAGTCTTCTTTTTCTTTGAAGGAATTGAGGCTTTAGACTTTCTGGACTTTGGAATCCTTCTCTTCTTGGGGTTGTATGAGTCCCCCAGCTTCTTCATTCTTTCAGCCAAAGTTTCTTCCCCAGAAGAAACGCGTTCATCTATATCCTTCATTAGCTTCTCCAACCCAGCTTCAACTTCCTCAACTTCATTAGTTCCCCCTATCACCATGACATCATCTTCAAGATTTTGAAGAATGGGGCCATAAATTGCAAGCGTGGTACCATCCTCCCCGGGTCCCCTCACACTTGCATCTCCCTCGTTCTCAAGAATTTTCTCTTTCCCAATTTTTCTTTGCCTACTTGGCACTTCCACATCCACCATATACCCCACAAGCACAAATTGATTTTCAGAATTAAAAGCAGAGGTAACTTCAGTATTACCTTTGTCAGCACTGGTTGAACCAGTTGCTTCATCTTCATTGGTTGACTTAAATGATTCTTCAGACGATTCTGGTTTAAAGCCTTCTTCAGCGTGTAAGATTTCTTCCAAAAATTTAGCCCTAGAACCAGAAGCCACAGATTTGCGTGCAAGAACTTTAACACGACGAGGCCTGGGGGTTGGGGTAGGTGTTGGAGTGGGTTCAGGGGCATCGTGATGTTCAGGGGTTACAGAATTATCAAAAGATTCAGAATTGAAGACCGGTGGAGAATCAGATTCATAGACTCCTTCATCATAATCCCGATTTTGAGAATCAGAGGAAGCAGACGACATGGTTTTCATTTTTTGTTTTTGAGAAAAAGAGGGCAAGAGTCAGTAGAGATTTTAGTGTTGGGTGAATTGAACAAGGTTAGACTCTTGCTTTATGGCATAGAGGGTAATGATGGTCTTTTTATAACATGTGGATGGGGTAATTGTACCGGAAGAGTATTAACTCAAATAGGATACTAATCGATTAAGAATTTTTAGTGATTGAACATTGATTGGACAGTTACTTCCCCCCTAAAACTAGACTAATTAAGTGAGATAGGACTTCTTGAAACTGGTTCAATTTGGGTAAGTGCTAAGTATTTGATTTTGAACCATAAGTAGATAGAGTCCTGCTCATGTATGACTGTACTTGAATTAATACATGTATGGAGATGAGAATGTACCTTGTCAGTCATGTAAACCAGCATGGATGAACCATGTTCATCCTGATAAATTCTTTATTTTGCCTCAATTCACAGAAATAGAGAAACATCATTAGCAACTAGGGAATCATATTAATACATGGCAAAAGAGTATGGCAATAAAGACATAATGCCGAGCAATGATTAATCTGATTAAGTACCTAATTAAATTTTCTAGCCAAGAAAAAGATGTTTTTTTTCAAACTTTTTATTTTTGTTTTTCAATTAGGTGATCTTAATCATCCCTAGTTCAAGCTTGTTTCTCTCATAATGCTCTCTACTCAGTGCTTTGGTAAATATATCAGCGATTTGACGATCAGTAGCACAAAATTCGATTGAGATCATTCCTTTCTCATATTTATCCCTTAGGAAGTGGTGCCTAACATCTATGTGCTTAGTTCTTTTGTGATGAACCGGGTTCTTTGTCATACTAATTGCACTAGTGTTATTACAGAAAATAGGAATGCATCCCACATCAATACCAAAATCCAAGAGTTGTTGCTTGATCCAGAGTAACTGAGCACAACAAGAGGCTGCAACCACATATTCATCCTCAGCAGTAGACAAGGCTACTAAATTTTGTTTCTCGGTTGCCCAAGAGACAAGGCAGGAGCCCAAAAAGTGAGCCATGCCTGAAGTACTTTTTCTGTCAACCAAAAAACCTGCATAATCAGCATCAGCATATCCTACAAGGTCAAAATTACTACCTTTAGGATACCAAAGGCACAAATCAGTGGTGCCCTTCAAATATTTGAAAATTCTTTTTACTGCAGTGAGATGGGACTCCTTTGGATTGGCTTGATACCTAGCACATAGTCCCACACTGAACATAATATCAGGTCTACTTGCAGTAAGATAGAGAAAAGACCCAATCATTCCTCTGTATGTCTTCTAATCAACGGATGAACCAGGTTCATCCACATCCAATTTTGTAGTTGTGGCTATTGGGGTATCTATCTCCTTTGAGTCCTCCATTTTGAACTTCTTGAGGAGTTCTTTCACATACTTCTGTTGATGAATCATTGTACCATGAGGAGTTTGTTTGATCTGCAAGCCTAAGAAGAAGGTTAATTCTCCCATCATACTCATTTCAAACTCACTCCCCATTAATGTAGCAAATTCCTTGCTAAGCTTTTCAGTAGTTGCCCCAAATATGATATCATCAACATATATTTGCACAATCAGAAGATCCTTTCCCTTTTCCTTTAGGAACAAAGTACTGTCTATTTTGCCTCGTTTGTACCCATGTTCCAGCAGAAATTTTGACAATCTTTCGTACCAAGCTCTAGGTGCTTGCTTGAGACCATAGAGAGCCTTGTCAAGTTTATACACATGATCAGGTGACTCTTTGTTTTCAAAACCAGGAGGCTGTTTTACAAATACATCTTCCTTCAAATAGCCATTGAGAAAGGCACTCTTAACATCCATCTGATGGAGAGTGAATTCCATGTGTGCAACAAATGCTATGAGAAGTCTGATTGCCTCCAATCTTGCCATAGGAGCAAAGGTCTCATCAGAGTCAATTCCCTCTTCTTGACTGTATCCTTGAACAACCAGTCTTGCCTTGTTTCTTGTAACGGTTCCATCCTCGTCGAGCTTATTTCTGAAAACCCACTTGGTGCCAATTACTGCTATGTCAAGTGGCCTGGGTACCAAGTGCCATACCTGACTTCTTTCAAATTGATTTAGCTCTTCTTGCATGGAATTTACCCAGTCAGCATTCTGTAGGGCTTCAACAATGTTCTTTGGTTCTATAAGGACAGAAACGCATCAAATGCACATAGATTTTTTAATGAGGATCTAGTTTTGATTCCAGATTTCAAGTCTGTTATGATGTTCTCAAGAGGGTGAGAACTCTGATATCTGTGTGGTTTGAGCACTTGTTGTTCACTTCTGGACTGTTCCATGTTGTCTTGTAGTTGTGGAACAGGATCAGGGCCAGGATTTTCATGGAGTATTCCCCCTGTCGAGTTGCGTGAGATAGTTGAACTTGGTCCATCACCTGTTCCATGTGCCATAGGTGCTTCAATGTGGTCATTGCTCCTCACCAGTCCAAGTTCCTCATCTTCTGGTTCCTGTCTCTCAGATAAAGTGTTATTTTCATCAAAGACAACATGTACACTTTCTTCTACACACATAGTTCTTTTATTGTATATTTTATAAGCTTTGCTATGTGTAGAATATCCCAAGAACACTCCCTCATCACTTCTGGGATCAAATTTTCCTAAAGAATCTTTGCCATTATTATGCACATAACACTTGCATCCAAAAGCCCTAAGATGGGATATGTTGGGCTTTAAGTAATTCATTGGGAGTTTTCTCTACCAATGGTCTGGTCATGCATCTATTTATGATGTAGCATGCAGTGTTAATTGATTCTGCCCAGAAGTTGTGAGGTAGTTTGCTTGATAAAAGCATGGTTCTTTCCATGTCTTCAAGAGTTATGTTTTTTCTTTCAACAACCCCATTTTGTTGTGGGGTTCTAGGAGCATAAAAGTTGTGATTAACACCATGTTCATCACAGAACTCAGCAAACTTAATATTCTCAAACTCAGTACCATGGTCAGATCTTATGGATGCTAGTTGATGTCCTAACTGATTTTGAATCTTCTTGACAAATGAGGTGAACATGTCAAATGCTTCTTCCTTAGATGCCAAGAATAAGGTCCAAGTGAACCTTGAAAGATCATCTACTAGCACCATCACATATCTCTTCCCACCTCTGCTCAGAGTTCTCATAGGACCACACATATCCATATGAACCAGTTCCAATGTCCTAGTGGTGCTGACCATTTTCTTACTTTTGAAAGAAGACCTTACCTGCTTCCCCCTTGCACATGCCTTACAAACCTTGTCTTATTTGAACTTAATGTTAGGAAGCCCTACCACTAAGTCCTTAGAAACCAACTTGTTAAGTTGAGTCAGACTTGCATGACTAAGTCTTTTGTGCCATAGGAGGGGATCACTGTCCAACACACTAAGGCAAGTGAGTTCATTGTCAGACAGTGTGGAAAAATCAATGACATAGATATTGTTCATTCTCTTTCCCTGCAAAACAATCTTGTCAGTAAGCAGGTTGATCACAAAACACTTTGTGGAAGTAAAAGCGACAAGGTTACCTCTGTCACACAGTTGTGACACACTGATTAGGCTATATTTCAAGCCATCTATCAGATACACATGTTCAATTAAACTTGTTTCATCTTTACCTACCTTGCTGACCCCTATTATTTCACCTTTCTTTCCATTTCCAAAGGAGACATTTCCTCCTTTGAGGTTTTCAAGTGAAAGGAACTGTTCCTTGTTCCCTATCATATGCTTAGAGCATCCACTGTCTAAGAACCACATTTGGCTGCTTCCCTTCACTTGTACCTTCAAAAGAGAATAAGGGGTTAGTTTTAAGAACCCAAACTAGTTTGGGTCCTTTTCTATGAGAGAGTGGATGAATCACATTTTTTCTGGCCCAGTTTGGTAGCCAGTTTTTCCTTTTAATGAATCTCTCATTTTTCTGACTGGCCTTTTCTTTTTCAGCACACTCATATTTATAGTGGCCAGTCTTCCCACAATGGGTGCAAATCTTATTTTCAGGGAGTGTGAGATACTTGCTTTTGGGGTCCCACTTAGGCAATTGACTCCCAAAACCAAACCCTCTCTGGTTGCTACTATGATTCTCTTGGAGCCAAGTTAATGCATCAGAAGACTTATTCCATTTACGAGTTCTTTCAAATTCATATTTTATTTTGCCAAGTTCTTCTTTAAGAGTTCTTATTTGCTCGTCCTTGGCATAAATTTTATCTTTTAGTTTACCTAAGTCTTCTTCTAACATAGCATGAGAGTGATCAACTACCTTTTTACTGGATCCCAGTCTTAACTATAAGTTTTCAGTTTTTAGCTCGAGAATCTCAGTTTCGAGTGGATGAACCTGGTTCATCAAGACACTGTTTTTCTTTTCAGATTCACTGACTCTTGTTTCCAGGTCCATGCATTTTTCTTTTAGCATTGCACACTCTTTAGTTAGTTGATCCTTCTCTTTGGTTGTTTCCTCAAAATCATCTATGAAGTCAAGTAGCAACTCAGAGAGTTTCTCCTTAGATAAAAACTTTATTTTGTTTTAAGATGTGAGATACTTACCTGTGGTTCTTCATAGATCTCCTCATCAGATTCTCCAATTGCCATGAGAGCCTGATCTTCTGTCTCACCATCATCTGATTCTTCGTCTGAACTTTCCCCCCAAGCAGCAACCATAGACTTTGTTGTGGTTCTCTTGGGTTGGACCAGTTCCTTCTTCCTGTTCTTTCTTTCATATCTCTCCTTCCTCCATTCTACTTCCCACTGAGGACAGTTCTTGATGAGATGGTCAGTTTTTCCACACTTGTAGCATCCCTCATTAGCTGGCCTTTCTGGTGCCTTTGCCTTGTTGAAGTTTCCTCCCCTAGAAATGCCTTTCTTCCTTATGAGAAAGTTTCTGAATTCTTTGGTGATCATGGCCATCTCATCCTCCTCCAGATCTGCTCCCTCTGTGATCCTTAGTGCTAGACTTCTTGGGGACATCAATTTTCATGGTTTGCCTTCTGAATTCATAAGCAGTAAGGTTTCCAATCAACTCATCCAGTCTAAGGGTTGCCATATTCTTGAATTCCTGGATAGCAGTTATTTTGCTTTCCCAGGAGATAGGCAGAACCCTTGTCAAAATCTTCTCAACTTTGTCTTCTTCAAGAATGACTCTTCCAAGAGACTTGAGTTCATTGGTCAAGGTTGTGAACCTTGTGTACATCTCCTGAATTGTCTCTCGTTCTTTCATAGTGAACTTTTCATACTGAGAGTATAGTAGTGTACCTCTAGATCTCTTCACTTGAGTTGTTCCTTCATGGGCTACTGATGTGCCGGAGAATTTCGGCACATTTAATACCAAATTGCTTACATTATAGTTTGTTTCAAGAGCATTTACCCTCTATACTTATAGAATTTTGACGTTTTGCAGTGCATGAGATGTAAATACTCAAGACCATGAAAAGAAAGCAAAGAAGCTAAAAAGTGAGGGAAACAACACTATGCGATCGCATATCTGACAAGAGAGCGCCGCATAACTTAAATGCAAAACGCATAATGCACCCAGGGATCGCAGACCGCAACAGAAAAGATAGGCCAATCTCAAGAGCTAAAATGCGGTAGAATATGCGATCGCATAACTCACATGCGAGCCGCATACTTAACCGCAGAATCCCCGGTGCCTGAAGTTGCACCAAGAATGCGATGTCAATCTACGGTCACACATCAACAATGCGGTGACGACTAGGAAACTAGGGTTTAGATATGAGATGAGAACAAGAAGGATGTGAACCGCATTCCTGTTATGCGACAGGAATGCGATCACATAACCTGTCTGCAGGGGCATTTTTGTCTGTGTCCCACCCGACCTTTGGCCCACTATAAAAGGATTTATTGGGGTTTTGTGGGTCATTCTTGTTCAGTTTTTGAAGAACATTCCCCTATTAGAATATTCTCTTCTTTTTGGAAGTATTATAACTTCAATCTTGGTTTGTAAGCATTCATGACACTTAATACTCTTAGCTTTTTGTCGTTTATTATGAGTAGCTAGCCTTAATTACTAAGGTTGTGGACCCTAAATGGGTGTTATGTATTTGGGTATTTAACATTGAATATATGCATAATGGGTTGTTGATATTTGTTTACTCTTCATTGTACATTTTTTGTTAGGGGTTGCAAACATTAACTTATGCCATAAATTCTTTCTTAGCTTGGAAAAGTGGGTTAGAATTGGTAAGAGTAAATATCAAAGACTCAAGGCTTTAAACCTTGTTTAATAGAATCACTTAGGGATAAGATGGTTTTATTTGGCATAAAGTGATTTGGATTTCATTGCAACTCTTTTATATTTGGGAAAATTATAAAGAGGAAATACTACTCTATTATTGGAAAATATTGGGTAGCCATCTAGAAATCAATTGCATATCAAGAACTTCCCATTAGAAATATATCATATTAATACCCATTTGCATTACACGTCATTAAAAGGGGACACAACCTTGGTTCACTTAATCATATTAACTACACTTTTAAGTAAATCTCATTGCTACTACTTCTATTAGATTACTACACAACCAACCCCCATCTCCCCATTTACTAATGGAATGGAATTATGATTTGAGTTAAGAATCACACTATCAAAGTAACATTTTCACACCTATTCCCTGTGGGATTCGACCCCAACCTCGTTGGGTTATTATATTTGACTTCGACCGCTTTACACTATTTTAAAGTATAATTTGAGCGTATCAGCTACTTGTAGAGTATCCCAGATTTCCTTGGCAGTGGTGCAGCTTTGGATTCTACTGTATTCATCTGGACCTAGCCCACACACTAGCCACTTCTTGGCCTTGGCATTATTCTCCCATTTCCTCAGATCCTCGGTCGTGCAGTCCGCCCTTATTTTAGCCACATCTATACCTTCAGCGGTTTTCTTCATTGTTGCAAGTGGTCCATCAGTGACTATGTCCCAGAGTTCATAGTTCTTGTGATAACCCAAAAGGTCATCCTAAGTAATTCTAGCTAAATCAGTGTTATGAGGCCCCGAAAGCCTCTGTTAATCTCACCTCGATATGCGTGTGCAACCCGGGCATGTAGCCGGGAAGCTTCTAGGTGAAAATTTGATAAAAATGGAACCTTGAATTGGATAATTGAATAAATTTGACTTTGGTCAACATTTTTGGTAAACGGACCCGGACCCGTGATGTGACGGTCCTGGAGGATCCGTAGGAAAATATGGGACTTGGACGTATGCCCGGAAGAGAATTATGAGGTCCCAAGCCCGAGAAATGAATTTTTAAAGAAAATTGTTTTCTGAAAATGATAAAGACTTTTGAAAATGAATAATTATGTGAAAACCGTGTTACCAGGCCCGTATTATGGTTTCGGAGCCAGGAACAGGTTTATTATATGTTATGTGACTTATCTGTGAAATTTGGTGTAAAACGGACTTGAAAATGACGTGATTCGGATTAAAATCGGATAAGTTAAGCTTTATGAAGTTTTAAGAAATTTCTATGAGTTTTGAGGTTTAAGAAATTTCTATGAGTTTAGGCGGAAGCCTAGGAAGTTAGACCTTCGCGAACGCGGCCCTGGCTTCGCGAACGCGTAGGTCCCAGCAGCTAACCCTTCGCGAACGCGGCCAGTGGCCCGCGAACGTGAAGGGCAATTTTGCCCAGTGATTTTATAACCCAAAAACAGAAACATTACGGGATTTAACCCACTTCTTCTCAAACCTCTTCTTCCCCACGATTTTGAAGATTTCCATCACCATAACTCCATAGGTAAGTGATTCCAACTCTATTTTCTTCCATTTATCTTCAACAACCACCAGAATCTAGGCCTTAAAACATAGAAATTAAGTAGAAATTAGGGGTTTTGGGTAGAGTTCGTTTTTTGGGAAATTTGGGTGATTCAACCTCAATTTGGGGTCGGATCTTAAAAAAATTATATATTTGAACTCGTGGGGTAATGGGTGAACGGGTTTTGGTTCGAACCTCGAGTTTAGACCACGTTGGCCCGGGGTCGAATCTTGGTATTTTGGGAAGAATGCTAGAAATTGAATATCTAGGCTATGGGATTGTGTTATTGAGTTTTCATTGATATTATTGAATTAATTATGCCTAGATATCGTTGTTTCGGAGTCGGATTATAAAGGAAAGACGGTCTTAGAGGGTTGATTGCTATACTTTGGACCGAGGTAAGTGTCTTGCCTAACTTTGGTGAGGGAATAGGTATTATTTGCTATGTGCTAAGTGATTATCATGTTCATTGCATAGGTGAGGTGACGAGTACCTATGCAATGTGTGTCAAGCATGCCCGTGAGTCTATTTTGATAGAAATTGCAGTATTTCCTCCATGTTTAGCATATTAAGAGATTGTCTTTACTTGGTAATTTATTCTTAACTGAAAGTATTGGTTGTTGAGTTTGAGAAGTGTTAATACGAATGATAATACAAGTGTAGAGTATGCGATTGAGGTGATTGGTTATAGCTGAGACCCTTGACGAGCATTTATTGAGTTATTAAATTGATGTTTTCCCCTTGCCGGGTGTTTTGAACTGCTTATTTCCACTATGTTGTACTCATTGCCATTACATCTGTTATTGTTTAGTGAGGAAGAGTGTAAAGCACAAAGGGTGATGTCGTGCCATGATACATTGTACATTGCATAGTGAGGAAGAGTGTAAAGCACGAACGGTGATGTCGTGCCATGATATTTGATTGCATTGCATTGTGAGGAAGAGAGTAAAAGTACGAAGGGTGATGTCTTGCCATTGTTTACTTTTCTGATATTTATACTGGCTTCGTGGGCTATTGTTAAATTGCCTCCCTTGTTTACTTCTATCTGTCATTTTGACTGCTTCACTTCACTTGCTTCCCCTTTACTGCTCCCGTATCCCTTACTTGTTTTCTTATCTCTTGTCTCGTATTATCCCTGTTACTTGCTGTAGAATAGGACAGGTTATCGTTATTGTCAAGTCTAGCCTCGTCACTACTTCGGCCGAGGTTAGGCTCGGCACTTACTCAGTACATGGGGTCGATTGTACTGATGCTACACTGCACTTCTTAATGTTGTGCAGATCCCGCATCCGGACCCAGTAGACCGCATTGAGGGAGTAACCTTCAGTCCACCCAGAGCTTCAAGGTATACCCGCTGGCGTGGGTCTTGGTGTCTCTACTGCTTTTGGATTCCTCATTGTCTTACTTTTTCTCCTAGTTCCAAGACAATTATATATTTCCTTTCAGACTTTGTATTTAGCTCTCAGTTTAGATAGTCCGTGAGGTTGTGACACCCCAGTTTTTGGGATTTTGCGATATTGTTGTCTTTATCGTTTCATTATGCGTTTTGAAATATTATTTATTTTCTGTTGTAAAACTTTTGAAGTGATTTGGGATGTTTCAGTAAAAGTTGAAAGTTCATGATTCGGGATATTCCAGTAAAGGTTTGAAGGTTAATGGCTTTAAATATTGTTATGTTGTTTATAGATGTCAAAATGTTGTGTACGTTGGCTTGTCTAGCGGGTTCAACGTTAGACGCAGTCACGGTCTGAAAGGTGGGATTTCGGGTCGTGACA